>APFE030283167.1:66172-93206 GCA_000404065.3 Pinus taeda | reverse complement strand
CCTTGCCTGCGTGTACGCACTCCAAACACATTGTACCTACGTACTTGTACGCTCTGTAAGCCAAAGGATGGGTGCGTACCCCTGTAAAGGTTAAAAGGCGCGAGTTTCATCTTTAAAAAAGTTACTTGTGGTCACTTCTAGAGCCTTCTAGAAGAGTGTTTGATGTGTATTGAGCGCCTCCAGATGGTTCATGCATCCCTATGATAGAGGAACTTATCCCATCAAGAGAGGAGCTACCCCATCCAAAAGAGGGAGTATCCCATTGATTTTGGACCTGAATAACTTCCTCTAGAACACTATAAATACAGGCATTGGGCCAAAGGAGGGGAGGTTGAAAGCTGAACATTCCAAAGGGTAGATGCTGCTGGAATTAGGACTTCCTTGTAGAAGCTTGTGAGGAGAGATTACCATCCTTTCTTGTTTCATTTGGAAGTGGGTGAGCTTATCAAAGTAAAGGAAAACTCTTGCTGGACCCTGGGAGGAACTTGCACAACACCAAGGCTCAGGTTGTAATGGTTTCTTTTGTTTCCTATTAATACAAATAAGTCCGTTCTTCTCAACAATTTGTTATTAATGAGTTGTTTCATATACTCCTTGGTCTATATGTTGAATATGTTTTATTTTATGAGATATTCAGGTGCTATGTAATCGTTTCATTGTTAGTGAATTCAGGTTTCGAAGTGAAGGAGGAGCTCATCTGGATCAACGAGGCTAGACTACTACAACAACGTTGGACTACAGGTAGGATCTAAAAAACTTGATTTCTCGTATGATAAATGCATTTTTAGAGAAGGATTTCTCTTAATTGTCTTTTTTGTCACTAGAAAGTCTTAGGCTTCTAGGGAGGTTGGTTTTGTCCGCAAGATTAACTCTTTCCGCACGACATGGAGCCTATCGGAAACTGAGACCACTTCGATATGGTCCTTACACCATTACTAAGGTTGTGGGAGACAATGCATTTGAGCTCAGCATTCCCCGATTCCTTGGCCTGCATCTAGTATTCAATGTGGACCGCCTTCGGCCATACTTCCCACCATTGCTAGACACACCCGACATTGTAGAACAACTCACACCCACAGAATTAAATCCAGATTGCATGGAACAAGCTGCAACTGATCGCATCATGGACACACAGATCAAGGACACTCGCCAACATAATATCCAACTGTATCGAGTTGTCAAAGCAGGCCAATTCCTTCACCAGGGCAAGTGGCTCACCATGGACCAAGTTCACCACAAGTTTCCTCATCTCATGGAGGAACTCAATGCAATGGGGATCATTGCTTCCTAAGGGGGGAGGAATGATCCAGGTGGATATTGGTGGCCACTTGCCAACTCCATCTCGACCCCCATCATTTTTTCTCTCAGCATTTTCAGTTTCCTTAATTGTAGCACAACTTACTATTTTTAGCAGCTTTTCGGGTCCTGAACTTCCGGAGCCATTTTGAGGCCCTAAACGACGTTTTTTGGGAAATCTGGGGGAGTCATGGGTCCATGGACTGATGTTTCCCTTCCCAAAGTGGTAGTTCTCGGATATATCTTTCTAACGAGCTATCGTACGCGTCAAACGGAGATCATATGCCAAAGTTACGACCCCGGGAAATTGATGTACCAATTTATTAAAACGGGGCCCACAATTTGGCGTTTCATCTTCTAGGGTTAGGTTTTTGGATGTGAAGGGTTTTTCATTGTTTCTCAACAATAAATAGGCCTTCGAGCCTCATTGTAACACAATTCAGAGGCATGTAGTCACCACATCTCTTCTCAGAGATAACCTACCATCGCCCTAGCTGGTTTATTTCCATTTCTGGTTGTAAGCATCTTTCAGTATTTTCCATTAGTGAAATGAAGTATTATTTTCGCTGCATATTTGTGTATATGGTTATCTTTGTATTTTGTTGCATTCCTGTTTAAATCCGGATCAAGGAAGGTCATTGGCAATGTATGTATAGAGTCCTGTTATGCTTTCGTAGACATTGCATGTTCTCAGGGAGAGCATGGATAGATTGGCATGTACAAAGGGGGAGCTCAATTAGAGATTCCAGTAGGTACTCAAGGGGAGTATGGACAACATAATGTATATCAAGGAAGAGAATATCTTGGTCGCCCCTTTTCCCATGATGTCAAAGGGGGAGAGTGACTTGGTGTGGTTGTTGCCATCAAGTCCAAAGGGGGAGATTGTTGGCATTATGATATAGGTATTGTCCTTGATGCCAACTCACTTAGAGGTATGATATAGGTGTTGTCCTTGATGGCAACTCACTCAGATGACAGATCATAATGGAGTAGGTCAAGAGAAAATAATTAATGATCATAGAGAGGTATACGCACGTTAACCTTGATGAAAGTGTGCATACATGCGGGTTAGTAGAAAAAAAGGTGCATATGCGTATACACGCACTTTCACACAAGGAAAGCCATGTACATGTTGGGGAACTAAGTTTTGGTCTATGGTATTTGGTCCATCGTATTTGGTTTCAGGTATTGACCCCAGGTATTGGGTCTAAGGTATTGGTTCTATGTGGTTTTGGACCATGGTATTGAGAGAGGCCT
This sequence comes from Pinus taeda, assembly GCA_000404065.3. Taxonomy (NCBI): domain Eukaryota; kingdom Viridiplantae; phylum Streptophyta; class Pinopsida; order Pinales; family Pinaceae; genus Pinus; species Pinus taeda. The sequence goes on along the minus strand of APFE030283167.1, from coordinate 90,653 downwards.
AAACCTATATAAGGAGAAGATCATTAGGCCAAGATGTGCAAGTGAACAAGGATTGAATATCTGATGAAGTGTGAGCTCTAGTATGTTGGTTATGGGTTTGTGATGCTTTTCTTGATTTGAACCAAGGAAGCACATATGTGGCTGATGATGGATAATGCATTAGGATCATACGGCTTGTAATGTATTATCATTATGTAGTTTGATCATGGATAAACTAGATCTAAATTATTGACACACATTTTATTGTATGAATGTTATCATCTGGGTATCACTGATGTCTGGAACAACTGCAAAGTTATGAGGAAATATTTGCAGATTTTTGCGTGGGTTGGCTTTGGTAAAAGTGTGTATGTATGCCGGTTTGGTTCATCATATTAGCATATACATTATGAGATATGATATTTAAAGTTGCAGTTGGATCTGGTTATTATTGCAGAATTCTATGTTCTGCTCTGTGTTCTGGTGACTATGTTTTGGTGACACAGTTTCAGTGATTCAGTGTTATCTGATTCAGAAATGAATGATGCAAGTGTATTTCATGGTTGTATTGGAGTGATGATTGATTTTGTGCTTCATTGTGGTTGATGGGTCCAGTATGAAAATTAGATGAAATGTGGCCTTCAGATTATGGTGTTGTGCTTCAGGAGTATCTAGTATGAAAATTTATGAAACATGGTCCTTGGAGGAAGACAGAAGATCGTAGCCTTCTATAGGCTAGTGCCTACATAATGGTAAACATATCGGTTAGTACAAGAGCCAGGGGGTTGGAGCTTCCTTCCAGTAGTAGTGGAAAACGAGTGAAGGTTGGAGCCTTCAGTAGGCCGGCACCTACGTACTAGTAAACGGATTGGCTAGTACAAGAGCTAAGGGGGTTGTAGCTCCCTTTCAGGAGAAGCTAGAGAATGAGAGAAGGTTGTAGCCTTCTGCAGGTAGAAGCCTGCGTACTGGTATAAGTCTACACCGGTACATAAATATTGTAAAAAGAAGTTTCTTATTAAAAGAAGATAGAGACAAATTGGAGCAAGTGGTTTTTCACCCACATTGGGTTTCCACCTTACATCATGGTGTTCACCTGTGCTTCTTATGTGTGATGATATGTTCTATTTTACTACACTTGTTTACTGTTCATATGGTTAATGAAGTTTTGATGCACTGATTAAAGATCAACATTTAATGGATTAACTGAATCATAAGTTTATTGGATATACGCTAGTTGCTTTAAGACACACTTGCATGTACACGCAGGTTCTCTTAATCGAAGTCGCATATATGAATCTAAGTATGGAAATGAAAAATTTATTGTTTTGCCAATATTGATTCACCCCCCCCCTCACCCACTCTTAGTATTATTTCCAACAAACGGTTCCACCTCGAACTATCGACACGCAACTGTCGTTGCATCCATCACCAAGCCTGACACTATCTAGTGATTAACGATACATTATATCATTGTGGTGCGGATACAGTTCTTCGGCGTGGCCTCAATCATGAAGAGGTGGAACACCTTTTAAATGACTGCCATGTTGGGGCATGTGGTAGTCATCTTTATGGCATCTCTACTGCACAGAAAGTCTTCCACGCAGGCTATTGCTGGCTAACCTTGTTCAAAGATTCTACCAAGGCCATCCGGCGATGCCATCCTTGTCAAGCATTCACAAAGAAAATGTGTGCCCTTCCGGCGCTACTGCACCTGGTGATCTCTATTGGCCACTTTGCCAAATGGGGGTGAGACTTCGTCACATATAATCCTGTTTCCTCTACTGGACACAACTGTATCATAGTAGCTGTGGATTATTTTACGAAATGGGTCGAAGCCCTTCCTACCTACAAAGTCGATGGAGAAAGCATAGTGCTATTCCTGTTTAATCAGGTTATCTGTCATTTTGGTGTACCCCACACAATCGTTACAGACCATGGATCTCACTTCTAGAACCATATGATGTCTGATTTAATGTCGCTGCTTGGTTTTCATCAAGATCAATCATCCTCCTACTACCCCCAAGCTAATAATCAAGTAGAAGTTGTCAATGGCGTCTTAAAAACCATGATCTGTAGGTTGGTAGGAAATCATAAAACCAATTGGCACCAAATTTTATATTCGGTGCTATGGGCATATCGAACTTCAGTAAAAAATGCCATGGGCTTTACACCTTTTCAACTGGTTTACAGCCTAGAAGCAGTTCTACCCATCGAGTGTTAGATCCCTTCCTCGCAAATAACCGTTGAACTCCTGCCCGGAACTAGTGCCGAAGAAGAACACTTACTATACCTTAATTAGCTGGACGAAACCCATCGAGATGCCGAATTGGCACTCAAGGATCACAAGCGCTTGGTAAAATCCCAATATGATAAAAGGGTTAAGCTTCGTTCTTACGAAGAGGGAGACCTTGTTTTGCTCTATGATAAAAAACATGACCTCTTGAGGGTAGGAAAACTTCAACCCTTATGGATAGGTCCCTATGTCATCAAGAAATTCCTCTCAAAAGGGGCATATGAACTTTAGGATTGGGGAGGAGTCCCGCTCGCAGAGCCCAGAAATGGGCTCTATCTGAAAAAGTATTATGACTAGTATTGCACTAGGCATGCGCTTTGTAATTTTATGTATTCATAAGTTTTGCTTCCCTTTTTGGTGTGATTGTATTGTTTTGATATTTATTTGGAGTACTTGTCTCATACATTCTTCTCACAATGCAAATTTCTTCATTACCCTTAGCATACATAGGATATGTGGATGGTGACAATCGTCACAAACGGCACATTGCATTAGCTGCTTGGGTCATCTACACACCTGAGTTGGAACTATTTTGCTCCAGGGGAGTCTTTCTTGGTACCACCACCAACAACATTGTTGAGTAGATGTCCATAATTTCACTTCTCATGGAAGTGTCATCAAGGGACATCTCCAATCTAGTGGTCAGGTTAGACTCCCAACTAGTTGTTATGCAATTGGAAAATCATTATCACATTCGTAATCCAACTTTGTTACGTCATTATCTAAGAGTACGACTCCTGGAATGTCAATTTGAAATAATCACATATGAACACATTTTTCGAGAATTTAATGCGGTTGCTAATTAATTAGCTAACTATGTATTAGATTGGCATTTGTTTCATTCTTTATAGAAGCATGCATGAAAAGTAAAAATCTACCGAGTTAACAATTTTATAAAACCATTTAAAAAACATTTACACCATCAAAATACCAAAATATCTGTATATAAATATAGATCAAAATCTAGTCTTTTAGATCAAAATATTCCAAAACTTGGATTTTTTATGTACAAAATGGCTACTAAGCCCAGCTACAAACACTCATTGGCTATGCCAAAACACTTGCTAAAAAGAGCCTATTGCTCCTGAAATGCTAAAACTACTCTAGTTATCCTCCGAAGAGGAACCAGAAACCGCTCAGGTACACCGACTGCGTGCTGCTGCATATGAGAGGGAATCTCCCTCACAGGAAGGGGGGAGGGGGGTGTTGGCTTATATGGGCTTGACCCAAGTTCGAAAGAATTATTTAGCCAAGAAAATCCCGCAGCTACTGGCCCTTTCGACAATGGCCTGCAAAGCATGGACTGAGGTCTCACTCGAGGTAGCATGGGAGGGTGTTGGAACCAGGTTTCACACCCTTGGGATGTCTAGATGTGGTCTAAGAGGTTTGCGCACTGTCCTATAGCTTCCTGTTGCTCTAGATCCACTCAGATCCAGATAATCTTAACTTTCTCTTACCGCGCTAATTATAGATCTAATTTATTCGATTAAGTAATTTAACCCAGATCTACTTAGAGAGATATTTAAGAAAACATTTACTTCTTTCATTTAGCTCGCATATTAATATTAAACTTGATTCACAAGTACTCAATAAGCATATGCACACAGATCAAAACAGTTTCATTAACCGTAAAAGAACAGAGTTGCAATAGTTTAGAATTAACACAGAATTTAGAAGAAACTTGTCTTTATTACCACTTATCACCCTTACATCTAGATCTGCCCTGGTGTGTCCATCTTTGTGCGGAGATCAATCAACAGCTTTTTTGCGTCGCTTATGCTAGCAGCAAATTCTTCCATCATACACTACATCTGTTCCACATGTGTTGCCGACACCTCAGTCCCTGTCTCTGCTATCTCCATAGTGGTATACTCAGCCCGCATGTGGGCTACCTTGTGCTCTATGGTGGTTGACACCACAAATGCCTTGTCTTGCCACAACAAGAGCTGGGCTTTAACCACTGCTTCCTTTTTTCTAGCAGCATCGGCTTGGATTTTCATGTCCTGCACCTCCCTCATCTTAGCCAAGCATTGTGTGATATAAATGGTCTGCGTGGTCCCTCTTAGCTGATCGTAAGCTTGCTAGAGCTCCTGGGCCTTAGATTCCAATTGAAAAACTGTTGGATCCTCCTGAAGGGCAGTGATCATAAAAACTCGGTACATTTCGCCATTGACCGTGTGAGCATCGTGTGCCCCATAGTAATAATGTTCTTGCGTTGCTCTAGGATCTCTAGTGGCATTGGTTGTGGAACCTGCAGTCTTAAGTCCACGATCTGCGCACTGAGCTCTAGCTAGATCCGCGTGGCCTCCTCCTTTGTCTTTCGGAACTCAGTAGCTAGTGTACGGATCTGTGTCTCAATGGGCAAGTCCTCTGCAATTTCCAACTTCTGGGCACTTGAACAGGCTTCCACTACTACCTTTTCCATTTATTGCTTTTCTGTGACTGCTTTATTACGTTGGAGCTGCAGCTATTCGATATTAATTTTCTACTCGTGGAGTACATGGTCAGCGTAGCTGGCCTGGCATAAAGTTCAGTTGTGGCATTGTCGTGTAGTTGTTGTAAGCTTTTGCGTGGTAGAGCAACCACATTCAGTCCTAGTCCTGTAAGTTGTTCTAGCACACCTCGGTCCTCTGTTTGGGTAGTGAACAATACGCCTGCTAGAATCAGGATAGAATGAGCCATTTGGGCTTTTAACAATGGTTCCTTAGCTACCATACTGGAAACCTTTGGAGTAGCACAGGTGCCTACTCACACAATTCTTCATCCTAGCTCGTGTAGTTGTGTGTGAAGTTCCCCCAATACAATCTATTGCTCTGACATAGACTCATCGATTGCCTCCCGAGTGGCATCTCGAACAGTGTTCTCGATGTCCATTAAGTCTCCTTCAGTTAGCGTGGTCACTCCACTATCTATTTTAGATTCCTTTGCCTTCTTCTGTGGCTTCAGTCGCTTTGATGGCACTAACCACTTCAGTGGTGAATCCGCACCTGTTGTTGGTGGTTTGTCCGCAACCCTTTTAGGGGTTACCTTCTGACTGTCCTTGTCTATTGTTGACATAGCCCCTCATGGTGGTGTCTTTCCTATTGTTGTCTGAGCTGCCTCCCAGCTACCTTAACTTCTGTGGCGAATTGTTCATTGCACTTTTGCTGCGTGGCCCACATAGCTTCCTCCTTTTGCTACTTGATAGTGGCCTCGTTGTGCTCTACCGCCGCTGGTCCGCATGCCAGTGGGCAAGTATCCACAATCCCATTGATAACATCATCAATAGCGATAAATCAGAGTGAGGTCCATGCCTGGGCCAGGTCTTTACATGCCCTGATGTAGAGATGATGCATGTCTGCCTTAAATTCAGCAATATGCTTCATGCCTTCATAAATCCCATTAGACAGACAGGATGAGGTAGTAATCCACTATAACACAGTCATGTCCATTAGTACCCAAAATATTTTTATATTTCGAATTCATCCTACATCCCTTGTTACCCAAAGGGAAGCATATCAAGCAAGTTCTGCCCATTCTGAGTCCAAGATAGGAAACTAGCTTTCTTCAGGTAGGTATGTGGCAACCAGCATGATGAACAGAAGCAGCCATGCATAATGGAAAGGTTTTCCCTCCTCTTACACTTCGCAGTAGTTGGTCAAAAACTCTTCACAGAGAAACTGGGACCAATTTAACCATACGCGAGTGGTGCATTATTTAGCGAGTGCAATCATGACTGTTGTAACCTCAGCGCCATGGCACTTCCTCATTGCTTTCCCTGCCAGCAATTGAGTGGCAACATGACTACTTTATCTGAGATACTATCAATGACGTACCCCCATTGCCTTTTTATAAGATTATACTTCTATTTTAATCGTTCTATCATCATGACATCATTACATCGGTCAATAATTTCTTGAGGATCTCTCCCATCGTAGGGAAGGTGCGAAACTCAATGAATAAGTTCAAGTGTGATACTAATGGGTTTACCGACCCATAATATTTCCTCATGAATTAGACAGAGCAACTGCTTTATAACCAACATGGTTATCGGGGGCCGGAGGAAGTGGGGAATCAACAAGAGACAGAGTAGCCCAGCTTGGTCCACATTCTGCAACCACTCCTTAGGCTGAAGCGTTGTCACCATCCCTTCTACAATATGCTCCATCAGTGTGTCTGTCGCTAATTGGAGAAATTTTACTATATTCGTGAGATCCCAATCTTTGAATTTCATTGCTGCCACAAGGCCAGCTACCAGATTTTCTACTACGAATTCTTTTGGTAGAGTTGGGGTAGTGATGAAAGTGTCAACTTCATCTAAGTTTTCAGGTACTTTCACTTTTCCCTTTCTTAGAGACACATATTTGGGTCGTCATATAGGATGTATAGGATCCTCCTCAGGGTTGACTTCTTTGACATATGTGGGAGAGTCTTTGGCTTCCGTATCGCTGTCAATGGTAACAGATTTACCTTTTTCCTCAATTGTGAACTTGCTAAAGTGCAGTTATCGTGACAACCTCCTTACTGATTCTAGGATCTGAGTGTCCTTCCTGGTCCTTGGTGTCCGAGGTGATTTCAAGAGCTCAGATATTGGCGGCAACACTTGCTGCGGGTTATCAGTGGTAGGATTGTGTTCTTTGCATATTGCTTCTTGGTAGTGCTTCGACAATGCCTGAAACCACAGAATTTCTTTGAATTTCTCGTCACTCATCTTGCACTTTCTCCTAACCCATGATATCTTTCTTGCAAGACGGTAGGACGTGGTGGTGTGATCCTTACTATGATTATATAAGATTCATAATTTAAGATTGTCTGCTTGCCCTTGTGGTAGCTCATCAATGCGATTTTGGCAGTTATTCTTCTGCCTTAATTACTCGTCTCTTGCTACATGGCCCTTTAAATGGGTCATGATGTCACGAACAATATCTGTAATGGTTTCTTTCCACCTTTCTTTCGCGGCCGCGAAACACCAGGATCACAAATGCAGTTTTTGTATGTAGGTTGAGGTCATATCGTAGAACTTCGGAGTAGCCTGGTTTATAGTCTCGTGCCCTCTTTGAACTAAGGGGAGTGCTAGGACTGGACCTCCTATGGATAGTCAGGTGGGAAAACCCTTCATGTGGATCTTCCATTTCCCAACTAGCCCGGGCTACAAGCACCTTCTACCTTCCCTTGATTCTACTAATGGGTTGTGGTGTGCGTTGTCTTGTCCTTTCAGGTGCCAGTGCAACCATGTTAGTGGGGTCGCTCCTTATAGCTGAGTAGGAGAGCCAACCCTACCTGGTTCCTTCATTCGCTCCTTTGTGTGACCCATGTAGGCAGCTTCTAACTGCAATTTGGTAATAGCTCTATCCCGCTTCGCACTCTGCGTGCAAAGTCTAGCCCTTGTTCCTTCTAACTTACCCAGCTATATCTTACCATGATAAATGGTTGCTTGGAGCTATTGAATTTTGTCGTGGATATTGCCACTGCTAGGGTGAGCTGTATCTAAGAGACTTTGTCATTCGCCCATGCGAACCTCAATTCCGCACAGATTTGGTTGGGTCGATGGTTGTCTAATATGAATTTTGACCCTTTGTCATTGATGATCGATTGTTCTTCCAATGCATACCTGGAACTATTTCTTAGATATTAGCTTCTGTGGCCCCCGTGGTATGCGCAACTCATTTTCCGATGCCTCATGTTGTTCCTGTGCTATGTCCATTGTGCCACGCTGGATGAGCTGCCCTTCATCGGTTTCGGTGCTCTCTACTGGCTATTGTCTCTCTTCAATGGTTACATGTTGCAGTGACCAAATCATATTGTAGTTAAGTGTCATAACTTTCTGTAAGTAGTTTTTCCATCATTCAATCTCCTCCTCGGAATGCATTGTGCAAGTTCTGTCACATTCCCATGAGGTTCTTTCCCCATCCACAGGATGCACCTGATCCTAGTCCTGCATTATTATCTGATAGATGCAATCTATCCCTTCATCACTGTCCTCATCGTGCACATGTTCGATGTAGTGTTCTCCTTCCACTGGGTCCAATGGAACTACTACTCGTAGTGACTTCTTTTCAAATGCCATTTTCTACCTCTTTAAGTTAATAATCCCCCTCATGTCCATTTCCCAATCAATTCCAAGCAATGCAAGGTAAGGATTACTGTCATCAACAATCTCTATACCTTCAAAATTGGTTGGCGTACTTACACTGTTAATATCCACAGCCACTCCTTGTAGTCGACCCATTGGTAAGATATTTTGTTGGTTAGCCATTCGTAACTAAATCGGGGACCATTGCAATGTAGGCTTGCCCATGCACTCATATGTCTATTTAGGTTATATGTTCACATTTGAGCCTAAGTCCAAGATGACCTGATCCATTTCATATTCACTGATTTTCGCTATCAGTCTCATTTACTGTCTAGTACGCGGAGTATGTCTTCCTATTTCTTGGACTACATGTGGCTCGCTAGATTTGGTGCACCCGGTGATCAGTTCGTGTAGTCCTTGACCAAACTTACTATCGTGTAGTAGTTTCATGCAAGTTTTGAGAAAGGCCGTAATCATGGAGGGGTCCAACCCTGACTCCATTTGATCCCTTCTACCCGAGGTAGAAGCCTCCATGCCACCCTGCAGAGCTTCCCTTGGGAATGTCCTTTCCTATTCTAGCTCAGAGTCGTGTGCCTTTGTAGGTGTATCGTACCTCTTATGTTCTTCTTATAGATGACCTCCTATAGTTGCGCCACTTCTTGGTATCATATTTATATGGGGATCCTCTTTGCGAGGCTCTGCTCACATCATTTGTATATTCTGGGTTGGTAGAGGTTGGAGTGCTCCCTTTTCGTGTAGTTGGGCAATTAAAATAGGACAGTCTACCATTTCATGATGAAATTGTTCACAGTAGGGGCATGAAGTTCTGGTCGAGTTAGTGCAGTTGCGAGCATAGTGTCCTGGTCCGCCAGAATTATAACAGATTACCGGACTGTGGCCCCACCTAGGCCCCATTCCTCTTCCTCAACTGCATCCTCGAAATCCTCCCCGCGCTTCAGTTTTCATTCGGTAAGTTGGGGTTCTTTCTATCATTAAGTCATAACTTCGGCACATTCACTCATCGTGTCCCACTGATCAATAGAAGTTACAATACAACTGTTGTGGTATCTAGGTATACTTTTCTAATAGGTGGCAGTTATCTGTTGCGTGTTTCCCACTCACCTGACAAACTGTGCACCAGAGCGCAGGTGTAGCACTTGGTCCTGCTTGTACCTCTACTTTTAATGGCATGGGGCCTCGCCCCACCAGATAGTTTGCGAAGACAGGGCAATGGTCCTTATCATGCACTTGACTTTTGCATTTAACACACCCCACCTCCGTACATACCTCCAGTTGGGATACCCTTTCTTGTTTCAAGCTCTATAGTTCTAAATTCATGTTTTGAAGTTGCGCATGGATTTGCTAAACTCCTAACCCTAGGTTCGGTATTGGGGTCTCGTGTATCCTCATTGCTGTCTTTGGTGCCTTAGCTTGGGTTGAGATTTTTTGTTGTGACAGGGCCATCGTCAGGTGTGGTGTCAATGATGCCACAAAACACGCACAGTGATGCTCATCTGTCAGTGTCATGTTGGCCTTGTGGATAGCACTTTTCAACCTCTAATCCAAATCCAATGGAGTTTCTCTAGGCATCATTACAATCTCTTTGAACCCAATAACTGACTGGGTCCTTGACTTTGGGCACCCAAATTCCTTATTTAACACGTCCTGGATTGCAGTAATACCTTCAGTTGGATGATATCTTGAATACTTCATGTACCAAGTCAGTGCACGATTTTGAAATGCACTAACTAGGGTAGCCTTCTTGAAATTATTATCTGTGATACCTTGAGCGTCCCATACAGATTTTATCACAAACCAGAATTATCTTGGTTCCTCATTCCCCGCACCTTTAAATATCGGTAGCTTAACTAAACTTGGCATCCTGACCTTTGAGGCTGTTGGAGTTGGGGATGAGGTTGGTGTTGGAGTGGATGGATTAGATATAGGTGATGTGGGTAGTGGTGTGGACGAAGGTGGTATCAAGGGGAAGTGCTCTCTAATCAACCATACCGCACTTCCTAGTGAAAACCTCGCAAGTTCTTCCTCGCTTTCTCGGGAAATGGAAGCTAACAGACTATTCTCTACTCCTCTCATTCCATGGTAACCTCTTCTGCTCCGTGTTAATCCAGACATTAAGGAATGCACATAATATATTTTCACATAATAGCATCTTAATCCACGTATTCAATGATTTGATATACCTACCTCGCATTCCTTGAAGGAATCACCTTTTCACCTCACTATAGGTCACAGTGGTATCTATCACAAACTCAGCGATAAATCCTCCTATTAACTGATCTAGCCAATGATCTATTGCGCATGCGATCTTATCCTCAGTGGCTTCTAACCAGTGCACCGGTTCTAGAGTCCACACAATAGGCTGGTCCAATCTACACCTTGCCACGCTGTCAGCTAGCCTTGCGATGCACTCGTACAACTCTACCAAGAATGACGCAAAGAAGATCTCATGAATCTCTGTGAATATATACTGGTCCAGCCAATCTTCTTATGATATTCACGGGTTTCTATTTTCCTTAACTATGAACTCATGGAATTTTAGATCCTTCCACTCTTAAATCTCTTTCTTTGTAGGGTTCCAGTTTTCCGACATCAGACACCCCTTAGGGAGATCCTGGTCCTAGCTACGGAACCATTTGTTGGATTATATGGGCCTGACCCAGGTTCGGAAGAATTATTTAGCCAAGGAAATCTCGTAGCTACTGAACCTTTCGGCAACAGCCCGCAAAGTGCAGACTTAGGTCTCACCTAAGGTAGCAGGGGAGGGTGTTGGAACCAGGTTTCTACACCGTTGGGATGCCTAGATGTGGTCTAAGAGGTTTGCGCACCATCCTGTAGCTTCCTGCTGCACTAGATCTATGTAGATCCAGATAATCTTAACTTTCTCTTACCGTGCTGATTACAGATCTTATTTATTCGATTAAGTATTATAACCCAAATCTACTTAGAGAGGTATTTAAGCAAACATTTACTTCTTTCATTCAGCTCACATATTAAGATTCAACCCGGTTCACAAGTACTCAATAAGCATATGCAAACAAATCAAAACAGTTTCGTTAACCATAAAAGAACAAAGTTGCGATAGTTCAGAATTAACATAGAATTCAGAAGAAAATTATCTTTGTTTCCACTTATCACCCTTACATCCAGATCTACCCTGCAAACTCATCTGTAGGGGTCTGTGCACATAGCTACGGACTTTTTCGAGCCTCTATGCACATAGCTGCAGAGCCTCTATCCTCTACCCAAGCCCCAACTCAGACTTACAGACGCTCTTAGAATGCTCTTCTCAGACACCCATTACATTTCCGATACCAAAACTGAGCTACTCTACCCATAGAGCCATGCTCTATTTATACCTTTCCATGGACCACTATCCATAGGTGGGCTGACTCAACTTACATTTCTTTACACTATTTTTGGTAGACGATCCTTTTGACTTTGACTTATTACACATCGTGCTCTGCGCATTCTTGTGGAGTCTTTACGTTTCCCTTTTCCAAAATTGCGGGCTTCGTGCCCCATACACGTTGCGTAGGGCTTCTACTACCCAATAGGGGGACACCCATGGTCAAGCCCTCTAGGTTCCTCAGAACCTCATGAAGATTGTCGGCATTGCCCCCTCTACCAGGTAGTTGGCTTCCTTGTCACATATGGTGGCATTTGCCTGCAGGTCATAATGGCACCACATCTGTGTTAAGCATAAAAAATTCATGTCAGTAATTATTTCACCTATATAAACATTACATAAACATTCAAAAGCTAAAAAATATTTCAAAGTATTGTCAAAAATCATTCTCACCTTGAGGACCCTAGTTGGTCTTGAGCGATAGCATCAAGTCGAGTCACCAGTAAAGTCAAGGCCCTCATAAGTATAGTCATCAATCATCACAATTTGGCCACGAAGCCACTGGAAGAAATCTTCATTAAAGAAATGCTGGATTGGTCCTCCTTCTGTACAAGGAGCAAGTGATGACCAGCGACCCTACCTTGGCTCTCTCGGATGAAGGGGACCTAAGCTCATCCTTAGGCGCATAAGAAACTATGATAGTACCATACCCAAAACTATGTTGGGTATGAGTCTTGCATGTTTTTAACTCTACCTTCAATTGGTGAAGCACTGCTTCACCCCAATTGAACATATGTGGCTGGACATAGTCAAATGCAAGCAAACGTTGGGCCTTTATCACAACATGGCAACTCTTCAACCCTGCCAATCACAAAATCAAGCATAAAATTGCCCTCATAGACCTGGACCCTATCCTCTCTATGGGGACTCTATTACTAACTAGTCTGCTCTCAAGGATGTAGTAGAATTGCACCAGCTCTAGGGTAGATCGTGGGTCTGGCCTACCACCAGTGAGGTTTTCCTGTGCCCCATGGCATGATAAACCAATCAAAAAATATATGTCATAATGGTTGAGAATTAGTTCCTGATCTCCAATCCTAAACACTTGCTCGTGTTCATCCTAGCGCTGGATAATCCATCTCAATAAATCCTCCTGCCCTTTCATCAGCTCCAACTTTGCATACTTCAGTAAAAGGTAGTGGCGTAATGCAAGTATGCATGATGGATCATTTTGCATCAGCAATTCTTGGCTATCATTGGCTCGTTCTCTCCATAGGTTAGTCATTATGGCCTAAAACCTGCACAAAATAACCCTAAAAATAATCAAAATGGGGAAAAATAGCTTCAAGAATCCTCGCATGAGGTTTTTAACTATGCCCTTTAGCATTAATGCTACCCCCAATGATACATAGGGAGGATTAACTCCCTCTAGTAGCTCATACAGAGTGTTTAATGCTCTCTGCAGGCCATCTAGAGGGCGTTAGTGCATAAACAGGGCTTTAGGGCACCTCAGATCCGCAAAATTCCACCCCTGAAATTATTAAGAAAGATTAAGAAATGCATAGAGAAAGCTTTTATCCTCTACCCGGGACTAACGACATGTCGAATGGTTGGTCGGATCTCCTACAATGGTCCACAGAAAATCTGCCCCTCTTTAGGTCCAAAATGTTCTCAGAAATCTCAAATAATGAAAATTGTGAATATGAAAGCTCTAAACATTTCCTTATATTTATTTTTGGAGACATGATTTTTTGAAATAATTAAAGAGGAAGTAGTCCATTCTCCATGATTTTTTATCATGCATAAACCCATATGGTAGGAATTGTTGTCTTTTTATACTTTTTCCACTTTTAATGAGAGTACTTGTCGGAATGAAAAGAAATAAAAGCTGCATGCAATTCTCAAAGAGAACTTTTCTTTTATGGGATATTTTCTTGCTCTGAAAAATTGAAAAATCCTCGATTTTGTAATCCCTGGGCTTGTTAAACATATACAACGATCATCTGAGCAACTCTTTTTCGCTCTTTTTCTAGCTTATTAAACTAAAAAAGACCAATAGAGCATTCTTTTTAGGCGCTTTTTTCTCACTCATTAAACTAAAAAAATCTCGAGTTTTGTCTTTAGGCTTGTTAAACATTTATAAAGATGACCCGAGCATTATTTTAGGTACTTTTCTTGCTCGTTAAACTGAAAAATCCTGAATTTTTGTCACCGGGCTCGTTAAAAATCTATGGCAGCAACAAGATCATTTGCTTTCTTTGGACCAGTTCTCACTCTTAAATCAAAAAGTACCCAATCTTTCCCCTCCTTCAGGCTCATTAAATCTACGAAGGAGGAATGAGTAGTTCTTTTAGCTCTTTTTCTCGCTCACTAAACTAAAAAAGACACCTTGAGTTTTCTTCATTTGACTCGCTAAAAGTTGATGAAGGTATTGAGTTTGTCGTCGCGTGACTCATTAAAAATTCATGATGAAAAATGGGTTTAGTCCGTCTCCTCATACTCATAACAAAATGAGGTCGACATCTATTGAACATAGGTTTCTCTTTATCTAGATTCAATAGATTAACTCATGGAAATGTAACCGACCTGGGTATACTATTAACCTTTTGTCGCACCTGGTTAACGACTATGACAAAGGGACCACCATGGAGTCGTTCTTTGCGATCTTTTCAGACCCTATAAATATGAAAAGACCACCGATTTCTCTATTCTGGACTCTTTAAATTACACACACAAGATATAGAGTCACTCTTTTTACGATCCCTCTCAGACTCTTAAAACATGAAAAGATTGATGAGTTTTCCTGTCTGGACTCACTAAACTAATCAGATGGAGAAAGTGTATAATACAACTGCATTCAGTATTAGAAAGCATGGTTTAGCAGTAGTCGTCCCCTTGAACATGGAACTCCCTCAAATAAACCTTTCTTGTGACGACCTCTCAATATGAATCCTACCATCCTATGAGTTTAGCCTATATACCCCGATGTTCTTGCATCTCTATATCCTAACACTCTTTGGTGTTCATAAGTCTAGTGCTGCATGGTTAAAACTATTGTCGTGCCTTCTATTGTTCAAGAGTTAACCTTTTGTTTTCTCCATCAACCCATTAAGCATATCCTTTCATCATGCCCTCTATTGTTTAGACCCAATGCTCAAAGATTCCTCAAAAAACAAATCATTCTTGTGCCGTTTTGTGTCGATTGATGTAGGACACATTATCACCTACCTTTCGACAGGTATCTTCCTATCGACTTCAACACTCTATCTAGGAAGACAACCCAGAAAAAAATTCAGTGCCTTGGTACTTGCAGACACTAGTGGTAGGTTGCCTTGTGTTTGATCAGGGGTTCCCATTATTGGCTCCTAGTTAAGTGATTCTATGGGTGTTAGATGACAAAATATCTTTCACACTTGTTAGATTGTATTGTGCATCTTGGAAACCATCACCATTATTGGTGGCATTCCTCATGTCTATTAATGGTCTCCATTATTGACTAGTAATCATATGATTTCGTGCATGTTCGACATGAATGAATATATTCACATGTATCGATCTATGTTGTTCAGTGAAACAGACATCAAGACCTTGGGTAGAGGCTTGCATCACTCAACCCTGTTTCCTCTCGCAAGTTGCGTATATTGTTTTTTGGAGACATCTTATTAGGATGATTCTATCATGACACCTGATTCCCATTGCATTTATCAGCAACCAACATCATCATATCTCTTTGGAGAAAATCACTCTGACATAGCTACTGAGCATGGGAATTCCTGACTCAGGACATGATTTTAGTATTCTTATATATATGTATTGTATCAGATTTCCCATACCACTCGAAGCTCCAATCCTCTCTCTCTTTTTGAAGGAAAATTACAGTTAAGTAAAGTATTTCAGCCATTGTCGTAACCTCTAATCTTATACTTTATGTGGCATCTATTATACAACAAATTGACCTCCTCATCAACTCAGAGGGTAAAGACATGATAGCTAAAGAAAAGAACAAGATCACATGCTTTGTTTCCACACTAACGCTAGCTATGCACTAACAACTTGCTTTATAAAGCTTCTTTGCAAGCCTAAGGGTGTGTTAGTGACCCTACTAACTCAAGCGACTAGTATGGGAATGACGTTAGTGAATCCTAGTGAAGTTCTAAGGGTCAAAGTAACGAATTGAATGATAAATATCTAGATATTTGTTCCTAAAATTACTCAAGAAAAGAAAAGAAACATCCAAATTAGACCTATTTGGAGGATTTCTAATCCTAAAGAAGGAGGAAAATGGGAAAGAGCTGAATAGAATGGCAACTTCATTGCTTTTACCCTAGGGAACTCAAGGAGGAACTTGGAAACCATAACTTAATTGCTACATAAGCAAAGCCAGGGCTATGGTGATGGGGGGGAGAGCATTTGAAAGGATAGCATACTTGATTGTTAAGAATTGTATTAAATCTTAAAAACTTGGTAAGAAGGGAGAGAGAGAGAGAGAAGCTAGAGGGGTAAGGGAAGGCTGATACAATAGATTGTTGTAATCACTCTTCCAACATTAATATAGAATTATAGTTGTACTGTCTACTCCATGGTGTTGGTACTATCATTCATTCATTTGTTTGTCCTATACCTTCTAGCATGAGTAACTTAGTTATGTGTAACTATATGTTCTTTTATTTATTCATGTATTAGTTATCAGATTTGTATGTTGTGATTATGCTTGTCTCTTCTATGTGCAAGACTTGATCTGAAGCTGGCTCAGGGGACTTCCACCTAGCTGCATTGTGCTCTCCAGCAAATCTACATGGAGGCTCGAGGTAATCTACCTCTCCTACTTTGATAGTTAGCTATTGTGTATGAACATGCATGTAACTTTGTGATGGTTGAAGTTAATCTTACAGTCTACCAAATGTCTCGAGAAGACCTTTGAGGGTATCTTTATTCTCCATATACTCTGCATTTTATCCAATAACATTGATTTGCATGTACCTTCCTACTAAGAGCATCTGCAACCTGGTTCTCCTTCCCTTTGATATATCTAATCTTGAAGTCAAACTTGCTAAGGGTAGCCAACCATCTCAGTTGTCTCACATTTAGATTTGATTGGTCAAACAAATACCTCAACCCACTTTAGTTGCTCACAAACATAAACCTTCTGCCTAGAAGATAGTGTCTCCACATCTTCAATGCATGTATAATCTAGCTCAAGATCATGCGTTGGGTAGTTCTACTCATGCTCATTTTGTTTCTGTGACTCATAGCACACTACCTATCATTCTTGCATGAGAACTCCATCAATTCATATCTTGCAAGCATTTGTATAGACTACAAACTCCTTGTCGAGATCCACAATCTTCAACACTAATGCATGTATCAACAACTGCTTAAGCTACTCAAAACTAGCCTCACATCCTCTGTCCATTCAAGCTTCTTACCTTTCCTCTACAATGATGTGATAGGATGTGCAATGTGTGAAAAGTTCTTGATGAACCTCTTGTAGTAACTTTCCAATCTCATAATTGATCTCACCTCATCTACATTATTAGGAGATGCCCAATCCATGATGGCCCTTATCTTTTCTGGATCTACTATATTGCCTTCCATGGTGACAACATGTCCCAAGTAGTGTACCTCAGTCTAAAATAAGTTTCATTTGCTAATCTTAGAATACAAATAATGCTCTCTTAGCAATATCAACAATACTACTAAATGCTTGGCATGCTCTTCCTCATTTTTAAAATATACCAGTATGTCATCAATGAATACAATAACAAACTTGTCCAAATAAGGATGCAACACACTATTCATCAAAAATGTAAATATAGTTGGAGCATTAGTCAAACTGAATGGAATGACAAGAAACTCATAATGCCCATACCTAGTCCTAAATGCAGTATTGAAGATATCCCATTCCTTGATGCGTCCCTAATTGTATCCCAATCTCAGGTCTATCTTAGAGAACATTGTTGCTCCCTTTAGTTGATCAAACAAATTATTAATCCTAGGAAAAGGGCATCTGTTCTTGATTGTTACTTTGTTCAACTGCCTGTAATCAATGCCCAATCTAAGAGTACCATCTTTCTTCTTTACAATCAACATTGGTGTGCCCCAAGGCGATACACTTGGCCTAATGTACCACTTGTCCAAAATTTCCTTCAACTGCAGCTTCAACTCAACCAACACAGGTGTGCTCATCTTGTAAGGTTCTTTTGATGATGGAGCCTCTCCTGGCACTAATTCAATAGAAAAATTTACCTCCCTCTGAGGTGGAAACTCTGTAGTTTCCTCAGGGAATACATCATGAAACTGCTACAAAACGGGGTACCTGCTCAACACATCTACATCCTCAACCTCCTTATCATTGTCAGTACAAATGTACATTGCAAACATCACACAACCTTTTCTGCGACTACGCTTAGCCTGCATAGCAGTAACCATCCTCACTCATGTAGGCTTCTTCCTTTCCTGAAACTTCCTCTTTTCTTCACTATCATCCACACATTCAATGGCCTTGTTGGAGCAATCCACTTTGGTTATGTTAAGGTATAGCCAATTGATACCCAAAATCATATTATATTAGCCCAATGGAAATACATTAAAATGTGTTATTGTAGGCATATGATTTAACTCAAATGCACAAGCTCTTACCCAATGGTGAACTCTCTTCTTTGTACATGTAGCCAATTGTACCAACCAATATTCTGGATGCAAATATTTTTTCAAACCACACTTATCCCCCAGGTCAAGATTAATATAACTATAGTTAGATCTAGGATCAATCAAAATAGAAAAAAATTTATCACAGATCTTGTCATCCATTTTAATGATCGATGCATGATGATCCGCCTGCCTATTGTCCATAGCTACATAGATTCGAGGAATTCTATGACCAACATCACCAACTATATGCGCCTCCTTAGCACTGTAGATATGGGGTCTACCACCACTCTCATAGAGTAGACAATCCTTCTTACGATGATCCTTACCACATATCCAATATTTCAATGGTTCTCTACCACTACCTCTAGCCTACTACTCTCTATGCCCTTTCTCAATTATATTGAATCTTGTGTAAGGAAGTGTATTTTCTTTCTCACCTGCATCTTGAGATCTTCCTTGCTTTGGTGGCCATTTTCCTTTAGCTTTATCATTTCCTTTTAAGTCACTCTTCGGCTCAACTTTGTACTTTGATTTCTCATAAAAATGGTTCAAATTTTGGATAGCCTCCTCCAATGACCTGGGCTCATCGAACTCAATCGGGTCTCTGTATTCTACTGGTAGTCCACTAATGACTCTCTGAACCTTAGCCTTCTTCTCCTTGAGGTAAGGCACATATCTCAACAACTCCAAAAATCTTCTAGTATACTCATCGTTTGTCATGGAACCCATTCGCAAGTCATAAAAATCCTTAGCTTTGTCATCATAGTACCTCTTAGACAAGTACTTCTTCTTGAAGAGCCTTTTAAATGCATGCTAAGTCAAATCATATTCATCAATACCTTTAACATTCTTCACATATTCCCACCAAATATCTGCTTTACCTTTGAGACTAAAAAGGGGTATCCTTGCTTTCATGTTTTTTGAATAATCATACAATCTAAAGATTTCCTTATACCAAGAAACCATGCCTATGCATCTTGTGACCTATTCATCTCTCCATCAAAGGTAGGTGGCTTCGCTTTCTTGAACTCATTTGGCAAGTATCCTCTATCACTCCTCCTGAGGATGATAACGATGACGATCATGATGTCTATCACAACCAAATCTAGAATAGTACATGTGTCCAATACCTCTCCTATCTAGAGTGTCCAACAACCTGCCATCTCTAATTGTGTTAGATAAATCTAACCTGTGTCCACCATAAGACTTATGTCAACTAGGAGACCTACTACCATATGCCCCATTAGTCATGTCCTCTTGCCCATGGATGATCCAAAGTGGTCCTTTTTGCTACAAATTTGACAAACTCTGAAGTAGTATTGCATTCACCTCTGCTTGTTTCTCTTGTGCCTGCATGATTTTATCATTGTCTTCTTTGCAACTCCTTATTCTTCCTACAAGCTTCTCAATGTGTCTACCAAATCAAAAGAATGATCGACACCACGTTTCATATCTGATGCATAGGGAGATTCTATGTAGTCTACCACCTTGCTAGCCATTTGATCTCCTTCCTACAAGGTATACTATGTCATCTAAACCAATTACAATAAACCAAAGTACCTTAACATAATTTGAGGAGCATACCTTGTCTACAATATCATCAAATCAGTGTGACATATATATAACATAATCATAATAGCATATAGACATCCATCGAATAAATGCATCAACACATAAACATCCTTCTAGGTAGGGTCCAATCATCAATACAAGGCCATATCAACAATGCATGTTATGACCTTATGCATGAAACAAACTGTTATTCCATCGTACCCATTGCCGCATGTAACCATCAACATGCATAAGCAATGCATAATTAACTACACATACACATATCCGCATGTAGTCAAGCATAAGAAATCAATTCCTGTAATCAACCTAGAAGACTGATACATGTAATCAAAAAATCAAGGGTAGAACCCAACATACAAGGATGTAATCAAGATGCATATAATCAAGTTGTGTATCAGCTTCATATAATCAAATAACCAGTCATATACTTCTAACATTACATTTCACAAAATCACATCAAGTTCCTCATAACCTTACGACAACCATGATCAACATAATGCAATGCAAAAATCACATGGAACACAAGCGTAAGAAACACACATGCAACTAACATGCATGCATGACCAACGCACACCACCCATCTAGTCTGAGGGGTGAACCACACTCTAATACCAATCTATAACACCCCCTTCCCGGGTCTACCCAAAGTAACCATGGCCATCGGGGTAAACATGAGAAGATATGTTACTATGATTACATTCGACCTCCTATGTCACCTTAAGGAAGTGGAATCGATGGAACATCACACAAAGTCATCCAACATCATCAATGAAACCCTCAGGAGACAAGTCAGCCACTCCGACAACTTGTTCACGGGTCCCACTTTTGTTATGGATATCTTAGGCCATACTCCCTCTCATATTATGGGCAAGAGAGTGAACAACAACCCAAAGTTGCTCTCACAGGACTGCTTGCCAGTGACTGTGGACCGAAATTTCTAGTTTTGTGTTAGCAACCCTAGGATTTAAGCCACTTTTCTATCCCAAAATCTCGACCTCTTTCCAAAACTTGCTATAACCTTCAAAATTCATTGAAGACATGATAACAATGTTGATAAATCAAAGCCAACCTTAGGACTAGGCCTAAGCATCCCCAAATTGGACTAACACTATGTTAAACATTTGGCATCAATGCAACCTATAGGTCTAGGATACAAGACAGAGCATAAATGAATGAAACAACTTATGAAACATAACCAGAAGGATCACCTCCTCCTTCATTGAGCTACTACATCATCAATTATGTCTTGCATCCTTCCATTTGACAGTTACAAGTAAGTACCTGAAATAACCATGACATGAACCAGTCATTTAACCATGCTTATAACCAACATAAAACCATGCAAATATAAAAGATAAGACAACCATTAAATCCACATATAAATTAGTGCAAAAGTAAGAGAACTTAGCTTTTATTAATCGTATGAAAATCCAACCAGGTTCAGGACATCCATGTACCACCCAACCATAGATATGGCTGAACCAAATCTCTCTCTTTCAACCAGTCACTGTCGTGCCATAATACAAAAATGAATGTGGGATCCCATAGAACAAACAATCTAAGAACAGCCAAGGGAATCCACAGGTTAAACCACCTCCACCCCCATGAAATTGTGGTCACACCAAAATTGGTGATCCGATCACAACTGAACAGAACTTGGAATTCCATTTGAAATCCATTACTATCCTTAAGGAATCTTCTGTCTCCTTGTCTCTCAGGCTTTACCGCAATCCAAACCTGGATAACTAGGCCGCAAACTGAGACATATCCCTAAGACTTTACCGCGTATCCCAACAAAACTGGTCAAGGGATTCCTAGGCCTTTGGAAGTGGAACTTGAGACCACGTCTGCCTCATATCCCAAAAACCATCTGGCAAACAAAAGCTCAAAAAAACTAAATCAACATCCCAAGATCATGACATACAGAAAAATGAAAGGCTAGGTTGAAGACCACTATCATAACTCAGCAAAGCCAAGCCATCGACAACAGGGGAAGCATAAAACAACATGCAAAGGCATGCATGTTCAAACTAGCTAATAAATCACACATGCAAAAGGTTACCTATCATTATTCCTGCTGAAGTTTCTTGCTCCTACTTTCCTTCCTTGATCCTTGTTTACTTTTCCTTTCCTTTCCTTGCTTTTCGTTCCTTGATCCAAAGTTAGAGTGCACCAAGAAAATGCTAAGTGACCAAGAGTGAGTGAGAGAGAGAGGATAATGAGAGAGATCCAAACGTGAACTTGGAAAAATCATTGAACTGATTCTTAGAATCCTTTTAATTCATGAGGCATCCAATTTCTTCATTTTTCGTTATTTTCCTTCAACTTCCTCCTCACTAGTAACATGTGACCTTTCACCTTACTTTTGTCCTAATTTCCTTTATTTTCATAAATAAATGTGCCAAAAATACATTTTTGCCTTATAATGCCTTTTCCTTAGCCTTTGCTAATTTTCCTTATAGCCAAAACACACATCCAGTGATGCCCACTAGGATATCTTTGCCCAAAATTCAACTTGGAATAAGTGTCCCTTAACCATGGTCTTATGTTGCCTTTATTAACTTTTATTACATGAAATTTTCACCAGGGATGTTATACCTTTCTTCGATTTAACTCCTCTCTTTTATAAATCTCTTGAGATTAATGAATGGATTCAAGTCTCCTTGAGAAATTTGATTAAGAGATGGATGGTTCGAGGAGTGAAACCTTTTTAACTTCTTAGGAAATTGTCTTGCTACTAGGTAGATACAACGATTCATTCACACATTTTAATTTCTTTACTTTTTCATCTACATATGCTTATTAAAAAAATAAAATACATATTTAATTAATTTAAATACGTTTTCCAATTACTGGACATGGATTCATCCATTTTTCCCTTTTGCGTGAACTTGATAGTGTTGTTGATCTGGAGTGTTTCTGTTTTAACATATCTAGATTCCTTCATCATATTTGTCCATAGAAACATATCTAATATGATATATGATTTTTTTTTTTTAATCTTCTAGGTCGGCTTAATTTTTCAAATCAAACTTGTTGAGCTACTTTGTTTAGTTTCTCTTCCTTTTACTTTTTACCAACATAAAAGAAATTCCCATGTTGCAATAATAATGAAATCACTTTTATATTTTTCTTGGGACCAAGATGGTGTGAGTGGTACTTTAATATCAATGTAGCCATTAGAGTTGATTAATAATTCCTTTCATAAAAATATAATTTTTGTATGTACAATGTAGTATTTCTTAGGTACACAAACAAGTTGACCTTTATCATGCTAGAGGGTTTTCGCATTTGTCGAAAAATGAATGACAGTAAAGAGGAGTTCCCAGATCCAACTATTTTAATAATTACCACAAAATATTCACTACATACCTCAAGGATTATATTATGAAGAGTGGATTAGGATCCCTCTTCATCTGAAAAGAAAGTACCATTTTCAACTACAACAACAATCTTCTTGCCTGGTGGTAACCTTTCAACTGTCTCAGAATCAATCTCCTTGCTGATCATATACCTACCAAGTCTTCACCAATATGTGTTTTATACGCATTATAAAACATTTTTATTTTTGCAAAAATAAATATACATATCCCACATGCACAATGGGTGATTGTTAAATACCATACATATATCATTGTTGGCAACAAATTTCTTTGAAGATGATAATTTCCTTTGGAAGGAGCTTGACTTGCATCCTTGTATGTGTATTGGATTTGAATATGTTCTCATAATATATAACACAAAAATGTCTGAGGGCTTAAGGAAATAAAGAATGATTATTTTTTCTTATATCATTTTGGTAACAAAAGTTTTCATATATCTCTTTTTTAAAAATGAAGAACCTTCTCATTTAAAAGCATAATGTAGTCTAGTCTTCATTGAAATAGGAATAAAATTCTTTTTCTTTCCTTGTGTTTGTAGACTCATGAGGAATCAACAAGAGAGGCCATGCCATGTTTACACCAATATGGGTAGAAGACAAAATGGACAAAAAGGTTATGAGATAAAGAAGGTGGTATTTTATTTTAATTTCATGAGGATTCATAGGATGAATCATGCAATATTCATATAAACGAAGCTATGAATGGGAAGAGACCCACAATGGATTGTGGAACTTTTAAATTATTAATGTGCATCAACATTGGAAACCCCACAAGGTGTTTTGCATCATGCAAACCAGTACTCAGAAGATTCTAACGATATCATGAAATTGAGAAGGGGGGGAAGTTGAGAAGGTAAAAGGAGTGAAATAAGGAGGACAAGGTATGAAATATCAATTGTAAGAACATGAAGTTGTTAGTGCGGCAGAAGACAAGTCACGAGGAAGGTCACAGAGGGAAAGCTAGAGCACTCAAAGTAAAGAAGAGAGAAGCAAAGAATTCCATTGTCATAACGTGCATTTCCTTTGATCTAGTTCCTTTAAATGAGTAAGTGAAAGTCAGTTCCTGTAAGCACTGTAGGATGTGTTTGGGGGTTTTCATATTTCTGTTGTTCCCTATTTTCATCAAGAAAATTCATACTTTAGTGATAAACAATGCACAAATATATCTTACTATTGACTACTTCA
>APFE030283167.1:46063-65074 GCA_000404065.3 Pinus taeda | reverse complement strand
TTCACCTTGAGGACCCAGATTTTGGTCTCTTCTCCCCATAATTCGATCAAAAGTGATATCACTTCTCAATTCTTCCATGGATCTGAATGCTATGACCATACACAAGTTTGGTGCCCTTACCACTTCACCTCCTATTAGTATGGGATTTTCTAGTAATATCATAGTTCGAAAGATAGGGAAAAAGGGTAGGAAGCATTTATGTGGCAACTGGCATCTCAATCTACTTTTTTTATGAATTGATTGGATTACTTGATGTCCCCATCATTACTTCATATGTTTCTCACGCCCTTAGATATTTGATGCCCGCACAGGGGGCTCCCTGATGAATATATTATCTTTGAATATTTTTGGTTTGGGGAACCACTCCAAACAACTGAGCCTCCCACATGTGATCCGAACCTCTCATCCTTATATTGTTCTCATTCAAGAAACTCTTACTGATTCGTCTCGGGCCATCTCATATTTTCATGAAATTTGTCCTTTCTGGCACATATGTGGGGTTAGCTCTAGATCTTCAAGTCACCTTATTTCCATGTGGGATCTTGGACATGCGGTTTTTAGGATTTTAGTATTTTTGTGGGAATCCTCTTATTTGGGAATACTAGAGGAACAAATTGTTGTATCCATTTTTTTAAAATATATGCACCATGTCAAAATTTTTCTACTTTCTAGGATTAGATACAACAAAGAAATATTCTAAAGATTAGTGGTCTTATTATGGCAGTTGATTTCAATGCCACTCTCATGGAATAGGAGCCTTGTGGTATACATAGTAGGTCAGATCCCCTTGGGATCGTCTATAAAACCTTTTCATGGATCATCATCTGGTGGGCATTTGTCCTTGTGCATTCTTCCCTACTGGAAATAATCAAAGAGCGGGTGAAGATCATGTGGGGAGATGTCTAGATTGATTCTTTGTATAAGAAAATCTGGTTGAGATCCTCGACAATCTGAATTCTAGTGTATATAGGACATATATTTTTTATCATATGCCCATTTCTCTCAAATAGAGACTGAAGATTTTCTGCCAGGGATTACCCTTGAAAATTAACAAAGTATGGCTAGATGATAAATATTATAATATTCTAGTAAATTCCTCATGGAAGGAGATAGATGGCCTGTGGGATGTATCTGTGATGTGATCCCTTATTTATAAGCTCAATATCATTAAAAGTCAAACCAAGACATGGGAGAGATCAAAAACAACATCTGATATTGGAATTATAGAAGATCATTAGTGACATCTCTTGTTTTGGTAGAGCCACGGAACAAAATGTCCCATCATAGGAGGATATGGAACATCTTAAATAATTAGAAGATAGGAAGCATGAGATTCTTAAAATTCAGGAGGCTACCTAGAGGCTCAAGAGTGGAGCGATATGGTTATGTGAGGGAGATCGTTACACTAATTTTTTCCATAGGTATGATAATCATAGGAAACAAATTAACTCTATTTGGAACATATAATCTTTCGACAGGGAAACAAAACACGCAACACCTGAGATACAAGACGAGCCTGTAAGATTTTTTAAACATTTTTATAAGGCCAGGGAGGAAGTAGATTACAAAGATTAGATACGGGCTTCGGATCTATATCAAAAAATGTTTGATGATAATACTAATGTTGAATTATACAACCATGTTAATCTTGAGGAAAAATATTTGGTACTTAAGTCTTTCTCCAAAGACAAAAGCTCAGGAATGTATGGATGGAAAATGGAGTTTTTCATACATTTTTTAGAGCTGATGGGACAAAACCTACTAGGGATTGTGGAAGAGGCTAGGACACAGATGTAGAAATTTCTCTACAGATCTATCTCTCTACTACCATGAATAAAATCTATATGTAGGTTAACCCAATAATGCAATCTCTATCAAAGAAAAATACTATAACCTACTTCTACTATCAATTTGTGGAAGCTTAAAGATCAAGCAGGATCAAGCTAAACACATATAACCAAAAGAAGAATCAATGCACAATACACATGAAAATACTTTGGGGAAAGCCTCAACTAGAAACCCCAATATATGTATTATCATAAAAGGTAGAAATACATAGGAATTACACAAATCCTTAGCTCTCACAGCTAGCCAGTTCTCAGTACAATCCTCACAGATGCTTACAGGCAATACAGGCTTCTCACAAGCCTTCCTCTCTGCCCTCCAAGCTCCTATTTCCTTGTGTTGTTTCTCTTGGGCGATCCTCCTGTTACCAAGTGGAAAACACTTAACCAAGTGGAACACTGATCTCACACCCTATTATAACTACACAATCCTCAAGGAACCTTGGTCCTTCTGCATGCATGAGTTTCCTTTATAGGAGAAAACATGCAACCGATAGTACACTGTCCTTGACATTTAGCTCAACTGGATCTTTCTCAAAATAGAAATGCATGAGTTACTGATGAGGGAATCTTCAAGTATCTAGAGTACACTAGTTGAGTGCATGCATGTATCAACTAACTGATAACTCATAATTAGTTCCTCAAATAGTTTGGAACTAATTTAACTAGACTTAACTCAGTAAACTGATCTAACTAATTACAACTCAAATATAACTCAATCTTATCCCCTTAATTAAGGGATAATCTCCTTAATTTAAGGGATAACTATTGCATGACTTCACAAAGGCTTCTAACTTGAATTTCTCTAACTAATTAATCCATAATGAATTAATTAATTATTTCCAAGCAGCTAGTGGGACTAAATTTGATTTTAATTCACAATTTTAATTCAAGGAAAATTTAAAATTGGAATATTCTGGATTCTATTTTTATCATTTCTTGTTTCTATTTTCAACACTCCCTACCAACAAGAAAGGAGTTCAACTCGATCTCGATTGTGAACCTTTGGAATGTTATGCATGAAACACTTTTCTCAAGTGTTGTTGCTCTAGCAACTTTAGAAACAAAAAAACATCTAACCTCAATAAGTATGATGCATCTGTCATCAAAGTCTCTAACTTCTATTACCTCTGTCAACTAAAAAATTTGCACTTCTACTAACTCTGCCTTTCTGCACTATTCTCAATCCTTCTCTACACTATTCAATATCTGACTTCTCTAGCCTCTGTCACTTTGATCTCTGACTTCATCAATCCCATTGATTCCTCCCGCTACTATGTACTTTGGGATACCGTAGCAAGGTACAATCCATGAGATAAAACCTCTAAATGTGCCCTGCCCAATTTTAGCTTTCTTAGGACTATCACTTCACATCGCCCCACGTCACACCTGGATGTATGGCTATATGTGACCCCTCTACCCACTTGGATCGAAATTCTCCCCCTAGTGGAGGTATCTGCATGAGTGCATCTCTTCACTCGATCTCCTCTCTGCTTATCCAATTATGGCTCCTCCACAATTGTCTGAGAATTCTTATGGGGCTGCATGTTGAGAGGTAATTTACTCTCCCTCTCAACCACCAAGTCTCTAACACTTTCCTTGCTACTCAAGGCTTTGCAAGCATCTTGAACCTCAAGAGCATATAGGTTCTTAACTCGTGAAATGATCTGTTTCACCTGTCTCATGGTGATGTGTCTAAGGAAAACCTTTCCCTTACTAAAGACAACATCGTAGCCTTTTTCCTCCAACATCGTGATTGATACCAAGTTCTTCTTCAGTCCAAGCACATACTTCACATCTGTCAAGGTGATAGAAGGTCCAAGCTCCCTTTGAAAAGCAACTGTGCCCACCCCTGAAACACTATACATTTCGTCATCAACCATATATATGCACTTCTTGAGGTCTTTCCCCTCCAAGCTACTAAATAAAATTTTATCACTTATCATGTGGAATGAAGCTCCACTATCAAGATACCAAACACAACCCATCATCGATCACACCATGCATGCGATGAGGGTAAAGTCCATCTTGAACTGAGAGGCTAATGCCTCACCTTTCGATCCTTTCAATGATCCCTTCTTGCACTTCTTTGATGGAAAATTAGTTGCATAATGTCCCATCTCATGAAAATTAAAGCATTTCACTTTATACATGTCACCCTTCTTCCCTCCATGACAAGAATTCAATTTGGAATGGGAAGCCTTCCCCTTCCCTTTCCTTACCATTGACCAACCTTGAAGTATGATATGAATTTAATTTGCACCTGCAACCCTGAACTTCAAAACTTTGAATTCTCTTCTCAGTATTGTTGGGTGCTAAAAGATGTCTTTTAAAACTCCTAGTTACCTCACATTAATCATCAACCCAAGCAGGTCCTTTTATTCCAAGAGTGTACACAATATGTGCATGCTATGAATATAGAGAGTAACATTTCTTCAAAATGAAATATAAAACTTTGATACAAGAGTAAGGGGATGCATTATACAACTCAAAAACTACAACTGTTAATGGAAATATTACATCAAGACTTAATCTTCAACTAAAACTGTAATCATATCTCAAACCGGAAATTCAAATGGAAATGATGTCAACCCAGGAGTTCGGTAGTAGTAACCAATCTCTTCTAGCTAATTCTATCTAAACCACTTTCAATCCTAAATAAGAAATTTATATGGGGATGATGTCAACTGAGAGTTCAGTAGTGGTAACCAAACTCTTTCAGCTAATTAGATACTAACCACACTCTTATTGTAATAAACAAGGTTCACTATCTTAACTGCTAGTTAATTTAATCTACAATAAGCATAAATAGAATCAAATGAAAATGTTGCGAAGCATGTAAAGAAAATGTAATAACTTCAATATAGGAAATCGGTAAATAGAAAACAAGATAAACTCACAGAAAAAGGGAAAAATATCAAACCAATAAAACTTGCATGAGTTAGAAGGATATAACACAAAGGAGAGCAGTTTGATCCACTAGAGGCCGGGCCCTTAGCCACCAGCGAATATTGCTAAGATACTTTAGAGAATACGAAGGAACAAAAACGTAAATTATATATTAACCATTGAAATCAATTCTCATTACAATATGGTCATGTTCCTCCAAAGAAAGAGTCTGTACTTTGAAATTACAATTTGAAATGAATAGAAAGTTGATCCCCTTTCCTCCTACAATTTTTACTTTTATACTCAGAAAGAGGTAAAAGATAAATGTGATCCCTCACGATCAGGAGATCATGAGGGATTCATAATTGAAGGTTATCTTCTAACAGCCTTCATATTTAGTGTTGATCCTCCTGATTCATCCTCCGACCTGACTGCAACCATCGTGCCTTATTCTTCCTTTGTTGGTTTATGTTGTTCCATCTCTAGGGAACAAAAAATGTTCCTCTCTTCGTTTCTCTACATAAAATGGAATAAGAGTTAGTTACAGTGGCTAAATATTAATTGAGAGTAGTTAATTCATTTCTTATCATAATCCATCAATATGTTAGCGTATCAAGATATGAAAGAGATAAGAAAAGAGGAAAAAGGTGATGGAATTAAGAGTAAATACATAGCCATTACGTAACTCAACATACTCCCCTGCTTACCCTATTTCATGTCCTCATAAAAAGTAAATTTTTCTTATGCAGTGTAGTTAAAGAGTAGGCTGGAGAGAAAGTGCCAAAAATTAGTCTAAAACCATGATGTTGAGCTAGGAGCACGAAGGCGGGCCCTTCCTCTCCTTCAGGCAATTCATAGTAAGCCCGATACCCTTCAGGGGGATACCAAATAATGGGACTCCAAAACAAACATCCTAACCAATAAGTTCCTTCTCTCAAAATAAGATTGTTGTAGGTGACCATACGGGCCACAACAACTTTAAAATTTTTGTAATAAATGGTTCCCTATCTTTCACATTATTAGTGGAGATCGTCCATTTGAGCTTAGATGCAGTCAGAGATCATTATTGAATGGACAGGAAATATGATATTCCTTTCTGCACAATCTCCTTATGTATGGGCCCTAAAGTTTTAATCACCCCTTGTTGTTTCATCAGATTCTTATGGTTGGAAAACATTTGTAAGGGGTGTTTAGGTTCACTTCTCACCCAAAGATCCAATCCATGTTCCTGTCTTTGAAATGCATTATAAGCTTTAAACCGTTGGAGTTGGTTAACTGCAAAGGAGATAAAAGCTTGGAATTGAACATCTCCTACAAAAGGGTTAGGGTTCTTTTCCACCTCGCTTTCTAATATGAAATTATGCAAATCAAAATCATAAAGAAGCCTTTGGACCTTTACACCATGTTGCTTGCAACAATTTATAAAACCTTCAATTATCCTTAACTCAATTGATTTACTAGCTCTTACGGCTTTGATTTTCAATAACAGGCATTGTTCTAATAGAAACAAGGCATAATTGGTGGTGGTAGACCTGCATGTCAGGACATCTGAATATAATGGGAAGATGGTGTTTATCTTACTTATGACTCTGTCTAGCTTGAACTTGATCTCCTCCATTTTTTCTTTTGCCTTTCTACACCTATCAAAAGTCTCGTTCTCTGTTATAGTCAGTTCTGGAAGCTTCTTTTGCAGCTCTTGATATTTCTGTCAGGAAACGGTCTCTTGTTCAAATTGTTCCAACTCAAGTCGGGCTTATGGCAATCCCTCCTGAAGATTTAGTAGGGTGGGGTCATGGTGCGTCATAATATCTGTGGCTTGTATTTCCATCTGAGTGCCTATGCTATAGGAGGGCATATCTTATATATGTACTTCTTTATTGTGGGAGGTCCAAACCTCCATCTAAGTAGCTATGTCTACTAAATCTGCATGTGGCCCTTCTTGAGTGACAATTGTTTGAGTAGGTATGAGCTCAGTTTGAGTTCCTGTAGCCCTATCTTCACCTAATTCCGTCTGCACTGCCACATTTATTACCTCAGGTGTATTGTTCAGAACCTTTCCCATTGTGATTTCTTTTATTTTTCTTTGGAGCCTCTTGACCATTTTACGAAGCTTCTGGTGTTATTTTCTTAGCTTATTCAATTTCGTTATGCTTCTTTGCCTTTTTTGAGGATAAATTGGTCTGCTAATAGTCTCATTAATAGCTTCTGTCTCTAAAGAGCCCGGTTGTTCACCCTGGATTTGTTCCAATAATACTGTGTCTCCAGATTGATTATCAGACCCCTGAATAACCTCTATCTTTGCTTCCTCTTCTTGGACTATGTTTTCTATGTCTAGACCTTCATAACTATTTTCGACTAGGAGCATGTCACCAAATTGGTTCTCTAATTCCTGAATAGCCTATGCATCCGTTTTTGCTTTGTGGTTTGTATCTTTTGAGAAAGATAGAATTTTGGTATAGTGAGAATTCCCTGGAGATTGGGTTTCTACTAAGTTATGATTAAGAGGTTCTTCAGGCTACATGTAGACGTTCCTGTTGGCCAGGACCTGGGCCATTCCCGCATCGAAATCATGCAAAAGGTCATCTTGAGAATTCATATTTGGTGTTGGAGGAGGCCCCACTTCATTTCTTCATTCATCATTAGGATGCACCGCTCCTTCCTTAAGTTCTGGTTTAGGGTTATCTTGTCCTCTTGATTCTGGTTACAAGTCTTGTACATTTACTGGGCTCGATAATTCTATGGGTTGACTAGTGTTGTCTTGAGGATTTTCAGACATTCCCTAGTATGAAATCAACCTTGTAGATCATATGCGTTTGTGAGATTTGCTTCCTGAAAGGGCAGTCCTTTTTATTTTTGGAACAGGGTTAGGTGCTGGCAGGTTTCCACCTCTTTCGAGGGCTGATATGAGATTATCCCAGATTGATTGTTGTTGGGAAAGGTTGTGACTAACTATTAACCTGATTAACCAATAGTAACTAACTACTGTTTCTGGATGTTGAGACCATCTCAGCCTCTTGGCAGTGTCATTCAATAATGAATTCAACAATGTAGGAAAATTAACAGAGCGTTTTTGTTTTAAAACTACTAAAAGTTTGAGTTGTCACGACCTTACCACGTCTCTACGCCCATCGTAGGTAATATAGTTCTGGACAATTTGTGCCAATTCTCCCCATGGCTTTCCAAGAGAATATGGTCGAATGTCTTTACCCTTCTTGATTAGATCTTGTCCTTCGTCCCTAAAAATCTCCATATCATCATGTATCCTTAATCGCTTGTCCGCCCATACTAGTCCTTTACCCAGACGCTTTTGCTATCATAGCATCTGTTAGAGTGATTTGTATACCTCTCACCAAGGATTGTCCATTCTGTAGATGCTGGAAAAATTTAATGGCGATTTCCTCATTGGGGGGTTGAAATCTTGTAAAATATGTTTTCCATCCGGTGTGAGCTAGAATTTCCCTGGCTTCATTAGAGACAATCAATGTTAAAGGTTCTCGGCACACTGTTTTTCCTCCCGTGATGCTTGAGTTCTTCCCTCTTCTACAAACAATTAGTGCAGTGGAGAAAGCACAACAACGACCAGAGTCAAGAGATGGAACAACAAATGGTTGTAATGGCTCTATCAGGTGATGTTTTATACCATTAACTTGAGGATTGTTATAATATCGCACGCTCTGTGATTGTGGGATGTCATATTATTCTACAAAATCAAATGAAAAGATGATAGCGCATGCATTAGTATGCTGAAGGTCGTCACCTCCTCTCGAAATGATAGGTCACCTACAGCTGAATGGATGAAAAGATGATGTGTTGGGGGCAAAGTATAGGGGTTATGGATTGGGTAATAAAAGTATTAGGGTATGCATATTAATGAAAGGATAATAAAAAGATATTGGAGTAATGAAAACAAGGAGTGCAATGAGAATTATTAATAAGCGATAATTGGTCGTGAGGTGATGCGATAAATAAAAAGGACAACATATGCAGGAGATGATACCTTATTGAAGTTATTCCACTTGAAAATGTTGTGATTGATTTTAAAATATTAACTCATGCATAAAGGTTCAAGGTAAGTTAGGGAAATAATCTCTCCATAGGAAAAATAGAAAAATAAGAAGAGGGCATTGTAATAATTATTGATGTAGAAAATAAAACTTCAATACCATAAGAAAAGCATGTATTGCCTGCAGGCATCCATAGCCTCAATAGAGTTTCTTTCTAACCCTTGAGAGCTAGGGTCCTCTATGTATAATTGGGGAAGTACATTATGATGTCAAAAGAAGACACCAATGTGCTGGCATGGTAACCAGATGAACACATCGCCATTCACCGGGAAGTACCAAAAGTGGTCAGGCCGGCTTTTGATGAGACCTCCTGTTCCAAGTAATTTGTTTCTTGACGCATCCAGTATATCATATCCCTAGTGTGGTGGCCATAGTGGGAATGCCACTTCGCTCCTTCCTTATGATCATGGTAGGTTGGCTCGTAGTGAGACACCCTAGCCTCTATATATATTATTTTTTAATTTTTTAACACTCCCCATTTTATATATAGAGGGTGGCTCAGTACTCCTTAAGATTAGGGATGGCGAAAGGAGTTTGAACATATCAATAGAAAAACAACATACCCATAATCTTATTGATAATAAATAGAGAGAATTATACGAGGTGTGGGGGAACCAACATGGTAAACATAATCAATCGGTTTCATTTATAGCAGAAATGAGGATAGTGAAGTGATAAAGGTAATTGTGTCCTTTCTTTTTCGATCATCACAAAGCAATATTTTTAAAGATGATAATATTCAAGATATTTGCCTGCTTCAGTAGACTGCATACTTGTTGTCCTTAGATATGTATTGCACTTTTATGCCATAAAGAGGATCATAAAGAGTGAACTAGGATGGGATAGGAATGATTATGCGAGGGGAAGAAAGGGTGTTCTAAAAAATACTCATAAGGTGTTGCTCCTTGAAGGGAACAACAAAAGAAAACGTACACAAAAGTGTTGTTCCCTAGAGGGAACAATAGTTGTTCCCTGTAGGGAACAACAAAGAAAAATGCACATGAAAAGTGATGTTCCCTATAGGGAAGAAAAAATAAAAACTGAAGCAAAAAGTGTTGTTCCCTATAGGGAACAACAAATAAAAACACACCGGAAAAGTATTGTTCCCTATAGGGAATAGTAGTTGTTCCTTGTAGGGAACAACAAAAAGAAAATACACACAAAAGGTGTTGTTCCCTATAGGGAACAACAAAGAAAAACACACACAAAAGGTGTTTTTCCCTGTAGGGAACAACAAATAAAAATACACGCGAAAAGTGTTGTTCCCTATAGGGAACAACAACTATTCCCTGTAGGGAACAACAAAGAAAAACACATGAAAAAAGTGTTGTTCCCTGTAGGGAATAGCAAAGGAAAACAGGAGAAAAAATGCCAAACAATCATCTCTACTGTTCTAAGAAAATACAATCGAATAATTAAAAAAAAGAAACAGAAAAACAATTGTATGTACAAGTTTCAAAAATAAATTCTTTACGGGACTAGTGCTGTTGAAGAGTTGCCTTCTGCAGCGAGAATTTGTATCGTATAATCTTTGTGTATCTGTTGGAAAAAGGATTCCCTTGTAAGCTGTTTCTGGTAGATGCATACTCGATTCACATTTTCTTTAAAAGAGTAGCTAGACTCATTAATGGTGGCTAATGTAAGGGTGCCATTATCATGCACCTCTTTTGTCTCATAGAGACCTAACCATCTAGTCTCAAGGTTGCCCAGAAAATCCTAGAACCTAGAATTGTATAGAAATGCCTAGTCACCTTCATGGAATATCTTTTTCTTGATGAGGGCTTCATGCCATTTTTCTCTTTCTTGTTGAATAAGTGCAGTATGTTGAAGAGCTGATAGCTGGATTTCATCCAATTCATTTATTTGTCGTAATCTGTTAATCTATGCTTCATTCAAATCCAACCCTACTTCTTGGGCTATCCTCAATGTCTGAATTTCAAATTCTATGGGGAAGATAGGTTTCTTAACAAACACCAGCTGATATGGGGAGTATCTTGTGGTATTCCTCCAAGTCGTGCGATATTCCCACAGGGCTTCTGCCAATTGATTAGCCTAGTCACGTTGTGAGGCGACTGTCTTTGTTAGAATGGCCTCAATTACTTTGTTGGTACTCTTAACCTGCCCGTTTGCCTCTGGGTGGTATGTGGATGTGATTCTGTACAAAATGTGATGATTTTTTTAGTGTATCAACAATCTTATGGCCTACAAAGTATGGCCCTCCATCTGTAATTATTTCTCTAGGAAAGCCATACCGCATGAAAATTTCGAAAAGAAAGTTGATTATTGTTTCCTATGTTGCTCTTGATAATGCTACTGCCTCCACCCATTTAGTCACATATTCCATTACAAATAGTATATATGACTTTTGATTAGATGATGGATTTATTGGGCCAATGAAATCTAACACCCAATGTTCAAAAGGTTTGATGAATAATTGTGGATGTAGGGGCATCTTGTTAGACTGGCTAAGGCGGCCGATTGTTTGGCAGCTGTCGCATGCCTGGACAAAATTCTTGGCATCCTTAACAATCATGGGCCAATAATAGCCCATCTGTAAGATTTAATGTCGGGACCTATGGTCTACAAAGTGTCCATAGCAAGGTACATCATGGTAGGCTTTTAGGGTATCGTAGGCTTTGTCTTCCCTGATATACCTGCGGATATGCATATCAACTCCTGTGTGAAAGAGGTATCCTATGATCTAGCAGAACCGAGTGCTACATTGCACTATTAATTTTATTTCTCTGGGCATCAGATTTTTGGGTACTTTTCCCACTACTAAGTAATTCACGACAACTGCGTAGCACAATGTTTTCATGGTCACAGCAAATAAGTGCTCATCGGGGAACTGGTCTTCCACTGCCACTGTGTCATCTGTTTTTGGCACACGTGAGAGGAAGTCTGCCACCAGATTTTCCTTTCCTGGCCGATCCTTGATCGTTATGTCAAATTCTTGCAAAAGGGTTAACCATCGTGTCACTCTTCCATTCATAATAGGTTTATTAGCTAAATATTTGATAGTAGAGTGATCAGTATACAAGACCATAGGGTATCCTATTATATAGTGTCTAAATTTGTTAATAACATAGAGCACAGCTAGAAACTCTTTCTCAGTCATTGTGTAATTCAACTTAGTAGGAGTTAAGTTTTTGTTGATGCAATATATCGCATAGGGTTTCTTGTCTTCTTCTTGGCCAAGAACTACGCTAATGGCCGTATCTGATGCAATAAATGAGATTTGGAATGGTAAATCCCAGTTCGGACCCTAAAGTACTGGGGCTATTGATACTAGCCATTTTAATTCTGCAAAGGCAATGTCACATTTGTCATTCCATATAAAATTGAAATTTCCTGTCAAAGCAGATAATGGTGTAGCAATTTGGGAGAAGTTTTTTATAAATCTCCGATAACATCCAGAAAATCCCAAAAAGCTACGTACCTCTGTTTGAGTGCAAGGGGTAGCTCGTAAGAGGATTACTTGAATTTTTGTTGGATCTACCTAAATTCCAGCTGCTGAGATGTAATGACCCAGGATCAGGCCTTCTGTCATCATCATGTGGCATTTCTCATGGCTTAAGCAAAGCCTAGTAGCAATGCATCTTTCCAGGACTTTCTCCAGTGTCTGTAATGTTTGCTCAAAGTCATCTCCATAGGGTGTAAAATCGTCCATGTACACCTTTAATCCCTTGTTTATCAAGTCCGAAAAAATACTGAGTATGTCTCTCTAGAATGTAGCAGTTGCATTGCACAGTCTGAAAGGTAATACCCTGTAGGAAAACATCCCCTAGGGGTAGGTGAAGGTAGTCTTATCTTGGTCTTCAAGGGAAATTTGGATTTGGTTGTTGCCACTGAAGCTGTCTAGGAAAGAGAAGAATTTTTTACCTCCCAATGTGTCTAGGACCTGGTCGATAAATGGAAGGGGAAAATGAATTTTTTGCATTTCTTTCTTAGGCTCTCTATAACCAACACATATATGCCATTTCCCATTCTCTTTAGGAACCACAACTAATGGAGAAATCCATTTACTATCAGATATAGGATAGATGAAATTTACATCTAACAGTTTCTGTAGTTCGTATTTAACAACATCCTTTAGGTGAGGGTTTAATCTTCGCTAAGGTTGTCAAATGGGTCTCACATCTTTTTTAGTGTAGATGTGGTGCATACATAATTGGGGGTCAACCCCTTTCATATCTGGGTAATCCCAAGTGAAAGCCCCTTTATATTTCCTAAGGATTTGATAAGATTTTGCTACTGGTCATCACTCAATTTTTTGTTAAGGACTTTCACTAGATCAATTTCAATATGTTTGCTATTATAGATAGCTGTTGTTGGTATTGTTTGGTCATTGATATCTTTTAAGGGATCTTATTCAATTTCATTATCAAGGACTGCTTCAATCATGTGACATTTTAGATTAGATATGGTAGCTGGGTGGTTAATGTAAATGTTAATAATATCATCTTCTGTTTGGTTCTTAAATTCAAGAGAATTTCTTATAGGTAGTGGTGATCGAATATTTTTTGTTAAAAGGTTACTTCCTAGTTTTTATTATGGTTAGGCTTGGTTGAGCTGGATGGTATAAAGCTAGGTTCTTGACATCATTTCCTCTGGCTATAGTCATACTACCTGTTTGACAGCTTATATAAGCATCTGCATTTGCTAGCCAAGGTCTTCCTAATATTAGAGGATTTCCATCTAGCCAGTTTCTAGGATTAATAATCAAGAAATCTGTTGCGTACTCCCAAGAATCTACAGACACCATTACATCTTGTAATGTCCCTTCTAGTTTAATAACTAAACGATCAGCAGGTTCCAGCAAGGTCATAGTTGGATCTAAGGCTGTGATGCCAAGTCTCTGTCAGGTTGTTGTTGTGAGAATATTAATGGCTACCCCTAGAACGACTAATGCATTAGGAAAGGAGCATCCATTTATTTGTACTGTGACAATAGGATTTCCTAGGTCTTCATATTTCACTAGTATCTCTCTGCCTAATAATAAATCAAAGAAAGTTCTGACTACGTGGACAGTTGGGTTACCTTTATTTTCCTCGTAGGATTTTTGGTACACAATTCCTTAATGGTTTTTGCATAGATTAGAATGTCTTGAATAGCCTGGAGGAGGGGTATTTTTACATAAAGATTTTTTAAATCTCCTAGGAAATTGAAGTCAGGATATTCGATTGGGCGAGGTATAATCAATCTTTCTAGGAATGGCAGAGAAGAGGTAATAGTTTGTTCGTGGATTTTCTGCTTGACTGTATTCTCCCTTTGAGATGTTTGTTCTACAAGTAGTGGTTTTTCCAATTGCATATTATTATCATACTCAGGTGTGATTATTCATCCATACCTCAATTTAAGTTCATTAGATTCTCTCAACTTGGTTTCTGGATCCAGACCTTCAATAATTTGTACCCACTAGACTGGTTTATTGTTAGGATTTGGGTTGGGTTGGGCTGGGAGTTGCGGTCGTAGTTTGTGTTGAGGATTTTTCTGCAACGTGTAAGGTGCTTGTAGTGTAGGTTGAGGCAGGCAGACTGTCCCTACTGGCTGGTTTGTGGGTCTTTGCCAACTTGGTTTCTAGTTTTGTTTTTGTGAAGTGGAGGGGGACCATTGAGATGGATATGGGTTGTTCTACCAGAATGATGGAAAGTAAGAGGTATTTGGCCAACTATTTTTCAAATTTGACTGATTAGACCAAGGTGGAATAGAGAAAGCTTGTGGTGACCAATTAGGAAAAGGTGGCTGGTTCTGCCATGTAGCTCCTGTGTATTGCTAAGAATTATATTGTGAAGGATAAAATAATGAAGATGGGTTGGTAAGCATACCTATTTGCTATGCTTGCCATTGGCGACACTGGTTTAACAGGTAGACTGGTTCCACTTCTTCCTCTACCTCCTTGAAGACCGACTTTAATCTTGGGAGAGATGGTAAATTTTCTGTGGCATGTTCTTTAGTGCATATGGCATAGGTCTGTACCATATCTAGTGGGCATTCTTTATGACTATGTTTCTTCCTGCATCGAGGGCAAAAATAACTAGGTTCTACTCTGCTTCGACCTGCTTCTCCTTGGTTTGTATGATGTCTAATTGTGTTTTCAGGGTTCCCAGGATATCCGTTTTGAAATCTTCTAGCAGGTTTTCGATTTCAGTACGAGTAATGCTTCCACCAGAGACTTTGTTGTCCCTGGTGATCGCATCATGTTTAGTTGGTTTCAGTCCTGTACTGCCCCTCGAGCACCTGATCAGAAATAAATAATGTTAGCATATTCTTTTTTATAGATGTCACCTTTACCCATGATATTTAGTGTCTTTATCCACTGGTCTTTCATCCCCTTAATCATTGTGGTTTTTAGAACATTATCAAGCATATTTGTGTAGGGATACCTTTGGAGGTTATATTGGAAACACTCCACATACTCTTCCAAAGTTTTGTTAGGCCTTGCCACCATTGGAATATCTCATCTTTTAGTTCTCTAGATATGCAATAATATTGATATTTTTTAAGGAAGGAAGTTTTCATTTGGTCCCAATCATTGATGGTTCCTCCACCTAGTACCATAAACCAACGCGAGGCTACTCCCTTTAAAGTGGATGGAAACAACTTCTGTTTCTAGGGGTCGGTGGTGTAATCATAACCCCGATATAGGACATCGAATTCAAATAGGAACGCATCCAGATCTTCTAAAGTGAGTCCATGAAAGGTGGGAATACTTTGTAGAGGGATAGCTTTCATGGGAGCTGTTATCACTGACAAAATTTCAATGCCAAATGTCTTAAATTTTTTTGACAGTAAAGCGCATAAAGCCTTTTTGTAATTTCGCAGCGCAACATGTTTTAGGCTGCGCTGCAAAATTGGGGATTTGTTCAAATCCATAGCAACTGTCACACGAAATAGCTATGCGGTGGATGTATTTTACATGTGGCATACTCTCAAGCTCCTTCGTGTATGTTTGTCATCAATTCTGGATCTCGAAACCTCAAAGTTCATGTAGTTGTGCGTACATGCTCACAAGTTGGATGCCAGAAACACTCATCTGAAAGGTCTCTGTGTGATGAGTTAAGAAACGTTGCAAAAATGTTGCAAGTGGCTACAGCCTACAAACTATTGAAGAAAAAACCTAAAAGTCATGCCACTGGAATTTATATCAGTTCTTCCCTGTGCCAAAAATCGTTACCGACAAATGCCATGACATGTAATATTGAGCCTGAATCTGCTCTTTTGCCAGGGCTACCTGATGATGTTGCTAAGCATTGTCTGGCACTCGTGTCGTGCATTTATTTCCAGTCTTTGGGGTCCGTTTGTAAACTATGGAGGAAATTCATTCAAAGTAAAGAATTCTATGTGGTGAGAAAAACTGACAGCTCCGGTGAAGAATTTAAAGGAAAGGATAAGCGTTCCAAGCACAAACATAAAAATAAAAAAAAGCTAGAGGACTACCACAGTCATAAGAAAGGTTCGGCAGGAGGTGTAGCTGAGATAAAGGCACTATTAGAGGAAGATTACTTTTTAAAGAACATTGAGTTTTCAACATGGCTTAAAGAGGAGCGGGGGATGTTTTTCTCCAATCTCTCTTCAGAGAAGACTCACAAGTTATTTCTGGAATTTGTAAATACATGAAATAGTAGACAGCTGCAAAGTGAATACTATGAAGGCATTAGCAGTGCTCCTCGGACAGATCATAATTGGGGATTCAAAATGGACAAGAAGACAATATCTGAAGATCCGGTTGAAGAGAGGGAAATTGCTAAAAAATTTGAGAAGTTGGGGGGCATTTATATGCCTTTCACTCCGACCTCAATTTTATCGCGTACTTTGGCCTGCCATTCATGTCCACCTTCTAGGGCTGTTATTTATGAAGAAGAAGGACCTCCTGACAAAGTTACCAGGCTGGTTGATCTCCCTCCAGTTGATCTTAAGGAAAACGATGTTTGTGTAAAAATGCTTGCAGCTCCCATAAACCCATCAGACATCAATAGAATAGAAGGTGTTTACCCAATTCGTCCCTCACTACCTGCGGTTGGAGGTTATGAGGGAGTTGGAGAGGTAAAAGTTTTGGGACCTCGTTTGAGAAATCTTTCCATAGGTGACCGGGTCATTCCATCATCTCCATCATCTGACATATTGCGTAAAAGAGGAGAGTGCGTGGTGTAAGGTTCCTTAAGATGTGCCAGCAGAGTATGCTGCTACTATTTCTGTCAATCCATCCACAGCTCTTCGTATGCTTGAAGACTTTGTATCATTAAAAGCTGGAGATGTGGTTGTTCAAAATGGGGCAACGAGTATGGTAGGGCAATGCATAATTCAACTTTCATATCTCCGGGGCATTCAAACAATAAACATAGTCAGGGACAGG
Organism: Pinus taeda; assembly: GCA_000404065.3. NCBI lineage: Eukaryota > Viridiplantae > Streptophyta > Pinopsida > Pinales > Pinaceae > Pinus > Pinus taeda. Next base: position 47,921 of record APFE030283167.1, on the reverse strand, counting down.
CCAGACTTAGAAGACATTAAGAATAGACTCAAAGCAATGGGTGGAAGCGAGGTATTTTCAGAAAGTGAATTGGAAGTGAAGAATGTTAAGAGTATTTTGCGTGGTTTACCTGAACCAGTGCTAGGCTTTAATTGTGTTGGGGGCAATGCTGCATCTATAGTCTTGAAATTCCTGAGGCAAGGTGGGACAATGGTGACTTATGATGGGATGTCAAAGAAGCCAATCACAGTTTCTACTTCATCATTCATTTTTAGAATCTGCGTTTAAGGGGATACTGGATGCAGAATTGGACGAACTTGCATACAGTGAATGAATTCAAACCCATGACAGACTACTTGCTACGATTACTGAGGGATGGACAACTGAAATATATAATGGAAACTGTCCCCTTCCAAGACTTTAATGCAGCCTTACAAAAGGCGCTAGGTAAACAAGGCCATTCTCCCAAGCAAGTACTTGTGTTTGACAAGTGAACACAAAATTGTAATGAAAGGTTTCCAGGTGATCAAGCTCCAGTACAAGAGGGTAAAGTGAGGATTGAAAGATGAAATTTGTATTGCTTCTGTTGTACAAGATGGTATAAATCGTGGTGCACATGGTGTGACATCTTTAAAAGATGCAATGTCTTTTTCCAAGCATCAAGTGTTTTGGACTGAAGTGACTAGAAAATTTAAAGAGGAGATCGGGCACTATCTATCAACAGATAAGCTGTTTCAAAAGTTTAGAAGCATGAAGTACAGGTACTTGAATATTAAGCAGAGTGATATCCAAGAATTCAACAAGCATGACAAGGACCTTTTCAATATACTTGAACAGATTTTTGGCAATGATAGTTGTGTCACTTCTGATTCAGATATTAAAAGACAAGACATATCTGGTGATCCTTTTTCAGGCAATGAAATTGAAGATAAGGTATACAAACAGAGTAGAGTCTTGGCTATAGAGGATAAGCCACAAACTGAACATGAGAAAGCTATCGAACAAGATAGTCAAACTTGTAATCAGCGTCCTATTGAAGTGTGCCTTTGCCAAATGTTTCAAGTACAGTTCAGGAATTTCAGAAAGTGGAAGACTGTGTTTTTTTAATTTACACAGCAGTTTCGTAGCGCGCTACGAAACTGCTGTAGGTGCTGTTTTATGAGGAAAATGAGCAGTTTAATGATTAGGACAGCAGATTTTTGAAGGAAATGCCTAATGAACATCAAGGAGACCACATAAGGTTATCAGGGCCATTCAGATAATGACAAGTGTCCATCCTTCATAAAGGTAAAATATTTTGTCTTAAGCCATAGCTTTAATAAAGGTACTTTATTACCGGTGGTTAGGGTTTGGCTGAAGATGCATACGAGGATGTGGGCTTGTACACTTGTTCAATCAATAGGGCTTCCAGCATATCTGGAAAGATGATGACACTCATCAATTTTGAAGTATTAAAGAGCTGGGAACACATTGCTTATCTTTCGAAGGATGATGGGAAGCAAGGACCGAGAAAACAGGGGTTTTATTATTATGATCAATGAACCACCAGCATAATCAGCATCCAAGGCTAATCTGGTTTCATGCATCCTTATCTCAGCTTTCACGGCCAGAACTAAAGGAGACAGCTGTCGAAGATCTAGAAGGGAATCATGATACGAGGAGAATAAAATTAGAGTTTAAGTTTTATTAGAACTCGTTTGTAATTACAGTTCAATGCTTAGTAAATTTAATGAGTCTGTTAAGATAGATAAGGATAGTTAATGTCAGTCATCGAGCTCCCCTCATGCTGGAGGAGGAAGCTCAAAGTAGTTAAGAATGCTTTCCTATATATAGAGGAAACTCTGATGTAATGAGGGTTGGATTTTTATGCAAAACAGAG
>APFE030283167.1:10693-44687 GCA_000404065.3 Pinus taeda | reverse complement strand
AATGGAATAATGATCATAGTAATGGAGATACAAATGAAAATTTTTCTTTGTCCTTGTCTTCGTATCTAAAATCATTTGAGTGCAAGTCAGAAAATAAGATGAAATTTTTGGATGAAGTTGCTAAGGACATTGAGAAAGACATTGAAGATTTAGAAGGTCAAATTCAGGAATATAGTTTTCATAATCATGATCATTATTTTCAAAAGCTTACTGTGACAGAACATAAGGAAAGAATGCTAGCTCCTTTCTCTTTTACAATTGAAGAAGAGTTCACTGATGTTGAAGATCAATTTGAGCAGCCAGAAAATTACATGAATCATCAAGCTGATCATGTATTCTGGGATCCTATAGCTGAATACATGGAAGAGTTTTACTCTCCAGTGTTTCAGCTTTTCTATGAAAATCAGAAGCCATTTCAGTGGCAGTGGTCATCACACCATCATATTAGCTCTGAATTCCGATGCAGTCAAAGAAATTAGATATCAGATAAAACAGAGGATTGGCTATATTGGAAATTTCATATTGATTGAGCAGAAAGAAGTTGAAATTGTTAGGGTAGGTAGGTTGGTAAATACAAATAAGCTCAAGGTCAACTGAGCATTTTTCAGTAGATGTAGCTTTCTTTCTCCTATAGTCATGCTTGTCAAGCAAATTTCTGTTTGTCAGAAATGGATAAAGCACTGGACCTACGACTTCTTAGTGTACTACAGGAGCACACTATCCCAAGTGGAGCCACTGTTATCACTGACAAAATATCAATGCCAAATGTCTTAAATTTGTTTGATAGTAAAGCGCATAAAGCCTTTTTGTAATTTCACAGCGCAACATGTTTTAGGCTGCGCTGCAAAATTGGGGATTTGTTCAAATCCATAGCAACTGTCACGCGAAATAGCTATGCAGTGGATGTATTTTACAGGTGGCATACTCTCAAGCTCCTGCGTGTATGTTTGTCATCAATTCTGGATCTCGAAACCTAAAAGTTCATGTAGCTGTGCGTACATGCTCACAAGCTGGATGCCAGAAACACTCATCTGAAAGGTCTCTGTGTGATGAGTTAAGAAACGTTGCAAAAATGTTGCAAGTGGCTACAGCCTACAAACTATTGAAGACAAAACCTAAAAGTCATGCCACTAGAATTTATATCAGTTCTTCCCTGCACCAAAAATCGTTACCGACAAATGCCATGACATGTAATATTGAGCCTGAATCTGCTCTTTTGCCAGGGCTACCGGATGATGTTGCTAAGCATTGTCTGGCACTCGTGCCGCGCATTTATTTCCAGTCTTTGGGGTCCGTTTGTAAACTATGGAGGAAATTCATTCAAAGCAAAGAATTCTATGTGGTGAGAAAAACTGACAGCTCCGGTGAAGAATTTAAAGGAAAGGATAAGCGTTCCAAGCACAAACATAAAAATAAAAAAAAGCTAGAGGACTACCACAGTCATAAGCAAGGTTCGGCAGGAGGTGTAGCTGAGATAAAGGCACTATTAGAGGAAGATTACTTTTTAAAGAACATTGAGTTTTCAACATGGCTTAAAGAGGAGTGGGGGATGTTTTTCTCCAATCTCTCTTCAGAGAAGACTCACAAGTTATTTATGGAATTTGTAAATACATGAAATAGTAGACAGCTGCAAAGTGAATACTATGAAGGCATTAGCAGTGCTCCTCGGACAGATCATAATTGGGGATTCAAAATGGACAAGAAGACAGTATCTGAAGATCCAGTTGAAGAGAGGGAAATTGCTAAAAAATTTGAGAAGTTGGGGGGCATTTATATGCCTTTCACTCCGACCTCAATTTCATCGCGTACTTTGGCCTGCAATTCATGTCCACCTTCTAGGGATGTTATTTATGAAGAAGAAGGACCTCCTGACAAAGTTACCAAGCTGGTTGATCTCCCTCCAGTTTATCTTAAGGAAAACGATGTTTGTGTAAAAATGCTTGCAGCTCCCATAAACCCATCAGACATCAATAGAATAGAAGGTGTTTACCCAGTTCGCCCCTCACTACCTGTGGTTGGAGGTTATGAGGGAGTTGGAGAGGTAAAAGTTTTGGGACCTGGTGTGAGAAATCTTTCCATAGGTGACCGGGTCATTCCATCATCTCCATCATCTGACATATTGCGTAAAAGAGGAGAGTGCGTGGTGTAAGGTTCCTTAAGATGTGCCAGCAGAGTATGATGCTACTATTTATGTCAATCCATCCACAGCTCTTCGTATGCTTGAAGACTTTGTACCATTAAAAGCTGGAGATGTGGTTGTTCAAAATGGGGCAACGAGTATGGTAGGGCAATGCATAATTCAACTTTCATACCTCCGGGGCATTCAAACAATAAACATAGTCAGGGATAGGCCAGACTTAGAAGACATTAAGAACAGACTCAAAGCAATGGGTGGAAGCGAGGTATTTTCAAAAAGTGAATTGGAAGTGAAGAATGTTAAGAGTCTTTTGCGTGGTTTACCTGAACCAGTGCTAGGCTTTAATTGTGTTGGGGGCAATGCTGCATCTATAGTCTTGAAATTCATGAGGCAAGGTGAGACAATGGTGACTTATGATGGGATGTCGAAGAAGCCAATCACAGTTTCTACTTCATCATTCATTTTTAGAATCCGCGTTTAAGGGGATACTGGATGTAGAATTGGACGAACTTGCATACAGTGAATGAATTCAAACCCATGAAAGACTACTTGCTACGATTAGTGAGGGATGGACAACTGAAATATATAATGGAAAATGTCCCCTTCCAAGACTTTAATGCAGCCTTACAAAAGGCGCTGGGTAAACAAGGCCATTCTCCCAAGCAAGTACTTGTGTTTGACAAGTGAACACAAAATTGTAATGAAAGGTTTCCAGGTGATCAAGCTCCAATACAAGAGGGTAAAGTGGGGATTGAAAGACAAAATTTGTATTGCTTCTACTGTACAAGATGGTATAAATCGTGGTGCACATGGTGTGACATCTTTAAAAGATGCAATGTCTTTTTCCAAGCATCAAGTGTTTTGGACTGAAGTGACTAGAAAATTTAAAGAGGAGATCGGGCACTATCTATCAATAGATAAGCTGTTTCAAAAGTTTAGAAGCATGAAGTACATGTACTTGAATATTAAGCAGAGTGATATCCAAGAATTCAACAAGCATGACAAGGACCTTTTCAATATAATTGAACAGGTTTTTGGCAATGATCGCTGTGTCACTTCTAATTCAGATATTAAAAGACGAGACATATCCGGTGCTCCTTTTTCAAGCAATGAAATTGAAGATGAGGTATACAAACAGAGTAGAGTCTTGGCTATAGAGGATAAGCCACAAACTGAACATGAGAAAGCTATCGAACAAGATAGTCAAACTTGTAATTAGCTTCCTATTGAAGTGTGCCTCTGCCAAATGTTTCAAGTACAGTTCAGGAATTTCAGAAAGTGGAAGACTGTGCTTTTTTAATTTACACAGCAGTTTCGTAGCGCGCTACGAAACTGCTGTAGGTGCTGTTTTATGAGGAAAATGAGCAGTTTAATGATTAGGACAAAATATTTTTGAAGGAAATTCCTAATGAACATCAAGGAGACCACATAAGGTTATCAGGGCCATTCAGATAATGACAAGTGTCCATCCTTCATAAAGGTAAAATATTTTGTCTTAAGCCATAGCTTTAATAAAGGTACTTTATTACCGGTGGTTAGGGTTTGGCTGAAGATGCATACGAGGATGTGGGCTTGTACACTTGTTCAATCAACAGGGCCTCCAGCATATCTGGAAAGATGATGACACTCATCAATTTTGAAGTATTAAAGAGCTGGGAACACATTGCTTATCTTTCGAAGGATGATGGGAAGCAAGGACCGAGAAAACAGGGGTTTTATTATTATGATCAATGAACCACCAGCATAATCAGCATCCAAGGCTAATCTGGTTTCATGCATCCTTATCTCAACTTTCACGGCCAGAACTAAAGGAGACAGCTGTCGAAGATCTAGAAGGGAATCATGATACGAGGAGAATAAAATTAGAGTTTAAGTTTGATTAGAACTCTTTTGTAATTACAGTTCAATGCTTAGTAAATTTAATGAGTCTGTTAAGATAGATAAGGATATTTAATTTCAGTCATCGAGCTCCCCTCATGTTGGAGGAGGAAGCTCAAAGTAGTTAAGAATGCTTTCCTATATATAGAGGAAACTCTGATGTAATGAGGGTTGGATTTTTATGCAAAACAGAGTTTGTATTGGCCTGTATAAAAGACTTTTTACAGTAATATAAAGACTACTTTTTCTTCTCAAGATTCATACTTTGTTCAAATTCTCAAGATGTATGTGGTTTTGCCTTATCCTTCATATTTTACAGCTCTATAGATATGCATTCACTTTGAATTCACCTAGTTCTCAGACTTCCTGTGCATATTTATGAGTTGGGGTTCTTTTGAGAAATGTTTTTTACAGCTCTATAGGTATACAATCACTCTGAATTCACCTAGTGCTCAGACTTCCTGTGTATACTTATGAGTTGAGTTTCTTTGAGAAATGTTTTGAGTGTTTAAACATTACATGCCTTGACTTCCATGAATGAGTAGTTGATAGTTTACTGAAAAGGTGTTTGACTCCATGAGCCCAATGGAAGAAATGTTATGTTGTCTGTCCAACCAGCATGTTTATTTAAGTTCTCATTACAAGAGTTAGCCCTCTTAGTGTTTAAAGATAAATCAGTAGTTTATTTTGAGAGAGCCCTCTCAGGTTAGGGAGGCTAATCCTTAGCCAAGAGTCTGGTCTGAAATAGTTACATAGGGTCTTACTGATTAGCAGCCATCAGTACTGATTTTGTGATAACAGGAGCATTGACAATTGTGTCAACAATAGGATACTGCAATGTAGAGGTCTAGGTTGGTTGTGGATTATTGGACATTCGATCAAAAATATGCCAGTATCCTTCTGGGATCTATGGAGCTGGAGAATTGTCCCTAGGATGTCTAGAAGAGGTGGGAATGATCCTAACAACACTCCCTTGATCTGGGACACTGGGTGTCCTTTGCTCAATTAATACCTTAGGAGATCTTGGTTTTGTTGGTTTAACCTCAGATTCCCAAGCAGCAAAGGACACCCAAATCTGGACCGTCGATCTGAACTCTTGATCTGACAATCCAAAATCCATCACATTATCGCAATCACTACAACTCAATGCTTGTTCTAATGACTTAAAAGGACTCCCGTTGATGCAATTAAATCTCAACTATTGATCTATGAGATCTATGGCTATTGAGCTTCACTTTACACTCCTCTGTTTGTTCCTTTTAATTGGAATTTTATGCTGTTTTCTTCAATTTCTCCATGTTTTAGGTTTTTCCTCTAGTTTCTTCAAAGGGCTTCCTTCTTATGCTGCACTGCTTAAATTCTCTAAGATTTTCTCCTTAGTGAATACTCACTTTACTACCTCTCCAAAGCTTCACTTTGACGCTCCAATTAGACTCGATGATCCATTTCAATTCTTCAGAATCGCGTTCCTCTCTCTCTGCTTGTTCTTCACTAGAACCCTGCTTGCAACCACAACTATCGAACCTATGGGTTCACACCATAGTTAATCATAAAACTCACATTTCATTTAATCATAAAACTCACATTTCATACTCTCTAACACAGTCAGGAAAAACTCTGCATATATTAATGTAAAAGTAAATATTATATTTGAGACACCTCGGTCTCACACAAGCCTGATTCTCAACATCTGTGGCCTCCCTCTTTGACTCTGCATGTAGGCTTACATATATTCCATCTACCTCTCTCTCCCTTCTAATTGAACGTGTAGGTTCACTATTTATAAGAATACATTGGGTCATATCATTGAAGGGATTAGATCAATCCTTTCCTTAAATCACTCAACTAAAGCCCTAAAGATCGCTACAAAATACATATGGTAGATTACATTTAATTAAGTCTTCTAGAGACTTATCCATTCGATACTTTTCTCTGATTTAAAAAAGATTTGTCACTTTATTCAGCTCGGTGGTCCACATCCTCTCTTATCTAATTAAATCACTAAAAGGCCTAAATTACATTAACTTGAGACTTAGGAAAACTATTTCCTAAAAATACATGACCCCCTGTGTCTACTATTTACAATGATTTTCCCTTGGGTGGACGCTCCTACATCATACTCCCAAAGTAGAAAGTATTCATGATCTCCTGATCATGTGTCTTCTGATATTTGTCTTCCTGGATCCCACACTTTGTTCTATAACTATCCACATACTTTGTTCCCTTGTTGCTGCTGCACTTTTGTTGTATTTTGCTCCATTTCCTTCTTCTTGTCAATCAGATTCAAGTTCTGATTGATCTTGCTTCCTGCTACTACCATTTTCCTCCATCTGGTCTGCTTCATCATCTGCTACCACATTTCTTCAATCTCTATGTCTAGCATATCTTTGGGCTGGTCCATATTCTGCTCCTTACTTCTTCTTCTTTCTTTGTGTTCCAAGTTGTCGCTACTATCGTCTACGGTGGCTTTGCTTGCTACCATTGTATACATTTCCTCCACTTTTGCTTTGATTGCTATGTTAACTTTTATGCTAACTTCTGCTTTGATTGCTATGTTAACTTTTATGTTAACTTTTAGTCATTGCCTCCACTTTTTCTGCCTCCTTATCATCCTTACCCTCTTTCATGATTAAATCATGATTGTCCAACACACTCTCCAACAAATAAACATATTTGTTCCATGGATTAAATTTTCCTATGGAGTATTCTTCTTCCATCTTTATTTGGCTACTCATCTGTGCCAAATTTCCTCCAGTATTTGCAACTAAACCTGCACTCACAAAACTTTTTTTAAAATGAAAAACATAAGGCTATTGTGCCTTATCTTCCTTTGGCAACAATTTAGTTTATCACTTTGTTTTTTCCTTCTCCTCTACTATCACATCAATATGCTGACTTGAATTCTCAACAAAATTCATGAGACTGTCAGTTAATTTCTCTTCCACACCATCTATTCTAATGATGTCTTCCTGCTTGAATTCACAGTAGTGAGTTTCTCTTTCCCTAACCTGCTGTTGGTTATCTACACTTTGAAATTGTTTGATTTCTATTGCCTCCTTACCATCTTCAAACAATCTCTGCTCAATCTCTTTGATCACATAATCATACTCATTCATGCTTTTTAATGAACTTGCAAGCAAATTATTACATCTTCCTATCTCCATGGCTACTTGAGACACATCTTCTTGTTTAGAAACTATAACTGCAGCTTTTGTTCTACCATCAGGTTCTCTCATCAATTCCTCCAATAGTTTAATCTCCTCTTCACACTTAGCAAGCACTTCATCAGAATGCTCTCTTCTTCCAGCTTCATCCATTACATGCTGTGTTACAATATTAAATCCTTGTCTTCCTCTGACCCTTGTAATCTCAAGGTCTTTCTGTTGTGCCAAATCACTACTTCGCTCATTCAAGAGGTCTTCTCCATCATACTCTGTTCTCCTAGAGTACTTCTCTAGACTTTTTACATCTTCAAAAGACTGTCCATCCTCTTCAAAACACTCCTTTGTTAGTGTTCCTTTTCCCAAGGTTAAATCCTTTTCATATGGTTCCTCCTTCTTAACATCTTTCAGTAGATTTCCTTCTTCCCTGCTATCTGTCTCAATAGTTTCCATGGCTATCTCCACTATGCCTATCATCATAGTGAATTGATGATGCTTTACTATGTTTTTAGCTAACATAGTTTCTTCTTCTTTAGTACATTTTGCCTTGCTATCCCTCTGTAGCTCTTCTCCAAGAGTTATCCTTGTCTCACCATCCGCACTAACATTCTTCAGCTTTTGCTTTTCATCAATAACATTAATCAAACTTATTTGATTACGTATCTAAGACAATATTTCTTCATTCTTCCTCAGAATAAGATCTTGATTCCTCATCTCCATGACAAATTTTATAGACTCATCCATAGACCTTTTCTTCTGTATGTAGTCGAATTTATCCTTTTCTGAAAAGTTTTCTTTTTCATCTTTTTCTTCTAGATCTTCATTTCCTCTAAAGATATCTTTAAATGGATACTTTTCTCCTGCAATATTTTCCATCATATACAAACTATCAGTTTTAAAAATATAAGACCCTATTGTCTCACTTGATGGTTCAGCCATCATATCTCCTTCTTGTTCTAAATCATTCATATGATTCAAAAATTCTTTGATAGTCTCTTCTTCAATCTCCTCAAGCCCTTCACTTGGTTGCTTGATATCTTTCTCTAACTGCATATGAGATCTATCTATCTCATCTTTTTCCCAAACAAAATTTAAGTTCCGCTAGTCTTCTTCCTCCTTTATGACAATATCATCCAATTATCCTTATTTACATGTTTTACCTGCATACATACACAAATTGTCAATTTTAAATCCATCTGACCCTTTGGCCTCACTTGAACTTTTAGTCTTCAAGTTTTCATCTTTAGTCTTTCCCAGACTTTCTCCTTGTTTTGGTTCATAAATGTACTCTTCCATTTCCATTTCCAGCTCAACTTCCTTGAGTTTTTCCATCAACCACTTCATTTTCTTTTGTTGTAGCCTTCTCTATATTTCACGCCACTTCACTGGTTTTTTCTCAAGACCCAACCTATTCTTTGGATTTCCTCAAGCATTATCCTTAATGCATTGAGTTGTTATTTTAATTCAACAACCTCTTTGTAGATTTCTTCTTGACTCATTTTCATGCCATTTACTTTGGCATCTTTCCTTCTGCTCTGGCTTCTTTCTGAACCACTGCCATGACTATCAAGGGTCATCTTATTGTCCTCTATCTTCATGATCTTCTCACTTATCTGCAATAAGCCTCTGCTATAGCTAGTCCTCCTGGCTACAATCTTACCTCACTAAGCTCTCCCCACTCAGTCTTTTGGTAAGCATAGGTCCTCTATCTAGAACCTCTTCATGAGCAACACATTTGCTCCTTCTAGGCTTCTGCAATCTCTCACTCTCTTTTGAGAACACTTCAGTTGTCCTCTCTGTCCAATCTCTTGTTGGATTCTTAGGTTCACTGTCACTTCAGAGTTCTTTCCTTACTCTGCTTTTAAGAACACATATGGTTCTTCTCTCACAAATTTTCTTGTTTTCACCTATGCATTAGTATTAAAACACACATTCTCAATTTAAAATAGAATATAACATATTACCTCTCCTTCAAGATCTCAGCATGATCTTGTTTCACCCATTCTTCTGCACTTTGAATGGATTTTCCTTTGCTTTGTCTCCAAGTCCTCTTTCCTTCAGAACTTGCATTAAGAAATCTTGCTTTCTCCTTCCTTCAAGGAATCCTCTATTCTTGTCTACTCTAAGCCTCTACTGGAACTGCTACAATCTTCCACTGTAGTTTTTATCATTCAACACATTACCTTTTCCTGTGTGCAAACTCACTTTCATTGAAATATTTTCCCACTTTGATTCCAATTCTACTCTAGTTACAAACTTTTGCTCTAATACAAACTTCTTCTCTGATACCACTAATGGTGCAGGTAAAAAAGAAAACCACACATACCCATAGTATGCAAGAATCTGCACGACACAATTGTCCTAGGTATTTGACTCTATGATGGAGTCAAATCTTCATTCATAAAATGGTCAAGGCCCTTTATAAGTTCCTTTGTATCGAAACCAATCACCCCACTTGAAACCTCCTATCGGGATTATATGAAACCTCAAACCTTTGGTTATGACTTGGATTAAATTCTTTTCATTAATCCTTCTTATCATGAATAAAAAAACTCTTCCAAGATCTAGTTCAAGCTTTAGCCCACATATATATATATATACATACATTATATATAACATATATATACATACATATAGATACATACATACATACATACATATATTATATAATATATATATATATATATATATATATATATATATATATATAACCAGTCCTCTTTCAACCTTTGGTTAATACATATTTAACACACAAATTGCATATCACGCCAAATCCTTTTAAATCCATGTACAAAGGGGAAACGTATGCAAATCATACCTTTCCACCTACCATACAACTTTGTAATAGTTTCTGAGGCTAAACCTCATCTCAATAGGCATTCATTTCCACTTCGGCACCCCACATATAAGGTTGCATCACCCCTTCCGACTCCGATATTCCTCTATCGGAATCGTTAACTCTATGTTTGAGTCTTAGAAGTCTCAACAACAATATCTCAGAAATACATGGAAATTGTTGAAATCATGCTTTGAACCCTTATATGGTGGATCTCAAATTCTATGCATCCATCGTCGGGTCTCCACCTTTAGTCGCTCACACAATGCTGCTCCTCTAAACTTTGATTCGCCGATATTTAATCTCTGTCATCCATTCCAATCGCCAATCCAACGGTTATCGATGCGTTATTAATCAGCCTATCAATGTTCCATTGTCTTTGCGCTTGCCCTCTGCGACTAGTCCGATATGCAATTAGCACTATAGATCTAGATCGTCGATATTAATTCTCGATCTAACAGTCTGGGATCCATCGCATTATCGCAATCGCTATAACTCATTGCTCATTCCGACGACTTAAAAGGGATCCCGCTGATGTGATTAAATCTCAGCTGTTGATATATAATATCTATGGTTGCTGAGCTTCACTTTACACTCCTCTATTTGCTCCTTTTAATTAGAATCTTACGTTGTTTTCTTCAATTTCTCCATGTTTCAGGTTTTTCCTCTGGTTTCTTCAAAGGGCTTCCTTCTTCTACTGCACTCTTCAACTTCTCTGAGCTTTTCTCCTTAGTGAATACTCACTCTACTACCTCTACAGAGCTTCACTTTGTTGCTCCAATTGGACTCAATGATCCATTTCGATTCTTCTGAATCGCGTTCCTCTCTCTTTGCTTGTTCTTCACTAGAACTCTACCTGCAACCACAACTATAAAACCTGTGGGTTCACACCATATTTAATCATAAAACTCATGTTTCATACGCTCTAACATAGTTAGGAAAAACTCTGCATATATTAATGTAAAATCAAAGATTACATTTGAGACACGTTGGTCTCACACAGGCCTGATTTTCAACATTTGTGGCCTCCCTCTTTGACTCTGCCCATAGGCTTACATATATTCCATCTGTCTCGCTCTCCCTTATAATTGAACATGCAAGTTCACTATTTATTAGAATACATTAGATCAGATCACTGAAGGGATCAGGTCAATCCTTTACTTAAGTCACTCAACTATATCCCTAAAGCTCGCTACAAAATACATATGTTAGATTACATTTAATTAAGTCTTCTAGAGACTTATCCATTCCATCTTTTTCTCTGTTTTAAAATAGATTTGTCTCTTTATTTAGTTCGGTGGTCCACATCCTTTATCTAATTAAATCACTAAAAGGCCTAAATTACATTAACTTGAGACTTAAGAAAACAATTTCCTAAAAATACATGACCCCCTATGTCTACTATTTACAATGATTTTCCCTTGGGTGAATGCTCCTACATGAGACTCCAAAGGTAGAAAGTATTCATGATCTCCTCATCATGTGTCTTTTGATATTTGTCTTCCTGGATCCAACACTTTGTTCTTTAACTGTCCACATGCTTTGTTCCCTTGTTGTTGCTGCACTTTTGCTGTCTTTTGCTTCATTTCCTTCTTCTTGTCAATCATATTCAAGTTCTGATTGATATTGCTTCCTATTGTTACCATTTTCCTCCAGCTAGTTTGCTTCATCATTTGCTACCACATTTCTTCAATCTCTATGTCCAGCATATCTTTGGGCTGGTCCATATTTTGCTCCTCACTTCTTCTCCTTTCTTTGTGTTCCAGGTTGTTGCTACTATCTTCTATGCTGGCTTTGCTTGCTACCATTGTGTACATTGCCTCCACTTTTGCTTTGATTGCTATGTTAAATTTTATGCTAACTTTTGCTTTTCTTGCTCCAACTTTTTCTTTATTTACCACCTTTGTAGTCATTGCCTCCACTGTTGCTGCCTCCTTATCATCCTTACCCTCTTTCATGATTAAATCATGATTGTCCAACACTCTCTCCAACAAATTAACATCTTTGTTCCATGGATTAAATTTTCCCATGGAGTCTTCTTCTTCCATCTTTATTTGGCTGCTCATCTGTGTCAAATTTCCTCCAGCATCTGCAACTAAACTTGCACTCACAAAACATTTGTTAAAATGAAAAACGTATGGTTGTTCTGCCTTATCTTCCTTTGGAAACAATTTAGTTTGTTGCTCTGTTTTCTCCTTCTCCTCTGTCATCACATCAATATGCTGACTTGAATTCTCAGTAGAATTCATGAGACTGTTAGTTAATTTCTCTTCCACACCATCTGTTCTAATGATGTCTTCCTGCTTGGATTCACAGTAGTGAATTTCTCTTTCCTTAACCTACTGTTGGTTATCTACACTTTGAAATTGTTTGATTTCTACTGCCTCCTTACCATCTTCAAAAAATCTCTACTCAATCTCTTTGATCACATAATCATACTCATTCACGCTTTTTAATGAACCTGCAAACAAATTATTACATCTTCCTATCTCCATGTTTACTTGAGACACATCTTCTTCTTTAGAAACTATAACTACAACTTCTGTTCTACTGTCAGGTTCTCTCATTAGTTCCTCCAGCAGTTTAATCTCCTCTTCACACTTAACAAGCACTTCATCACAATTCTCTCTTCTTCCAGCTTCATCCTTTACATGTTGTGTTACAATATTAAAAACATGTCTTCCCTTGACCCTTGTAATCTGAAGGTCTTTCTATTGTAGCAAATCACTACATCCCTCATTCAAGAGGTCTACTCCATCATACTTTGTTATCCTAGAGTACTCCTCTAGACTTTCGACATCTTCAAAAGACTATCCATCCTCTTCAAAACACTCCTTTGTTAGTGTCCCTTTTCCCAAGGTTAAATCCTTTGCATAGGGTTCCTCCTTCTTAACATCTTTCAGTAGATGACCTTCTTCCCTACTATTTGTCTCAATAGTTTCCATGGCTATCTCCACTATGCCTATCATCATAGTGAATTGATGATCCTTTACTATGTTTTAAGCTAACATAGTTTCTTCTTCTTGAGTACATTTTGCCTTGTTGTCCCTCTACAACTATTCTCCAAGATTTATCCTTGTCCCACCATCTGCATTAACATTCTTCAGCATTTTCTTTTCATCAATAACATTAATAAAACTTATTTGATTACCTTTTTGAGAAAATATTTCTTCATTCTTCCTCAAAAGAAGATCCTGATTCCTCATCTCCATGAAAACTTTTATAGACTCATCCATAGACCTTTTCTTCTGTATGTAGTCAAATTTCTCCTTTTCTGAAAAATTTTCTTTATCACCTTTTTCTTCTAGATCTTCATATCCTTTGAAGATATCTTCAAATGGCTACTTTTCTCCTGCACTATTTTCCATCACATATAAAGTATCAATTTTAAAAATATAAGACCCTATGGTCTCACTTGATGGTTCAGCCATCATATCTCCTTGCTGTTCTAAATCATTCATATGATTCAAAAATTCTTTGATAGTCTCTTCTTCAATCTCCTCAAGCCCTTCACTTGGTTGCTTGATATCTTTCTCTAACTGCATATGAGATCTATCTATCTCATCTTTTTCCCAAATAAAATTTAGGTTCTACTGGTATTCTTCCTCCTTTATGACAATATCAGTCAAATTTCCTTCTTTACATGTTTCACTTTCATACATACACAAACTTTTAGATTTAAATCCATGTGACCCTTTTGCCTCACTTGAAGTTTCAGTCTTCAAGTTTTCATCTTCAGTCTCCCCCAGAATTTCTCCTTGTTCTGGTTCACAAATGTACTCTTCCATTTCCATTTCCAACTCAACTTCCTTGAGTTTTTCCATTAGCCACTTCACTTGATTTTGTTGTATCCTTCTCTGTATTTCATGCCACTTCACTAGTTTTTTTCTCAAGATCCAACCTAGTCTCCGGATTTCCTTAAACATTAACCTTAATGCATTGAATTGTTCTTTTAATTCAACAACCTCTTTGTCAATTTCGTCTTGACTCATTTTCATGCCATTTACTTTGGCATCTTTCCTTTTGTTGTGGCTTCTTTCTGAACCTCCGCCATGACTATCAGTGGCCATCTTCTTCTCCACTATCTTCATGATTGTCTCACTTATTTGCAACAAGCCTCGGATACAACTAGTCCTCCTAGCTACAATCCTACCTCACTAAGCTTTCCTCACTCAGTCTTTTGGTACGCATAGGTCCTCTGTATGGAACCTCTTCTTGAGCAACACCTTTGCTCCTTCTAGGCTTCTGCAATCTCTCACTCTCTTTTGAGAACACTTCAGCTTTCCTCTTTGTCTAATCTCTTGTTGAATTCTTAGGTTTACTGTCACTTCAGAGTTCTTTCCTTACTTTGCTTTTAAGAACACATATGGTTCTTCTCTCACAACTTTTCTTGTTGTTACCTATGCATTAGTATAAAAACACACATTCTCAATTTAAAACTGAACATAACATATTACCTCTCATTCAAGATCTCAGCATGATCTTGTTTCACACATTCTTCTACACTTTGAATGGATTGTCCTTTGTTTTGTCTCCAAGTCCTCTTTCCTTCAGAACTTGCATTAAGAAATCTTGCTTTCTCCTTCCTTCAAGGAATCCTCTGTTCCTATCTAATCCAAGCCTCTACTGGAACTGCTACAGTCTTCCACTGTAGTTTTTATCATTCAGCACATTACCTATTCATGTGTGCAAACTCCCTTTCGCTGAAATATTTTTCCACTCTGATTTCAATTCTGCTCTTGTTACAAACTTCTGCTCTAATACCACTAATGGTGCAGGTCAAAAAGAAAACCCGCACATACCCACAGCATGCAAGAATCTGCATGACACAATTGTCCCAGGTATTTGACTCTATGATGGAGTCAAATCTTCATTCTTAAAATGGCCAAGGCATTTTATAAGTTCCTTTGTATCGAAACCAAACACCCCACTTGAAACCTCCTATTGGGATTATATGAAACCTCAAACCTTTGGTTATTACTTGGATTAAAGTCTTTTCATTAATCCTTGTTATTGAGACTTAGAAAACCCTTCAAAATCTTAGTTCAAGCCTTTAGCCCCCACACACACACGGACGCACGCACACACACACACACACACACACACACACACAAATATGTAACCAGTCCTCTTTCAACCTTAGGTTAATACATATTTAACACACAAATTACGTATCATGCTAAATCACGTTAAGTCCACATACAAAGGGGAAACGTATGCAAATCATACTTTTCCACCTACCGTACAACTTTGTCACAGTTTCCTAGGCTAAACCTCATTGCAATCAACATTCATTTCCACTCTCGCACCCCACATATAAGGTTGCATCAGCCCTCCAACTCTGATATTCATCTATCGGAACTGTTAACAATATCTTAGAAATACATGAAAAATATGTTGAAATTCCACTTCGAACCCTTATACGACAGATCTCAAATTCTATGCATTTTCCGCTATAACTCCATTGAGTCCGCACCTTTAGTTGCTCACACATTTTTTCTCCTTTGAACTTCAATTCGTCAATATTTGATCTCCGTCGTCCATTTCAATTGTCGATCCAACGACTATCGACACATCACTGATCAGCCTATTAGCATTCCATTGTCCTTGCACTTGGCCTCTGCGACTAGTCTGATATGCGATTAGCATTATATATCTGGGCTATTGATCTTAACTCTCGATCCAACAGTCCAAGATCCATCCCATTATCGCAAATGCTATAACCCAATGCTCGTTCAGATGACTTAAAAGGACTCCCATCGATGTGATTAAATCTCAACTGTTGATCTATGATATCTATGACTATCAAGCTTCACTTTACACTCCTCTGTTTGTTCCTTTTAATTGGAATTTTAAGTTGTTTTCTTCAATTTCTCCACGTTTCAGGTTTTTCCTCCAGTTTCTTCAAACGGCTTCCTTCTTCCGCTGCGTTGCTTAACTTCTCTGAGCTTTACTCTTTAGTGAATCCTCACTCTGCTACCTCTCTAGAGCTTCACATTGATGCTCCAATTTGTATAGATGATCCATTTTGATTCTTCTAAATTGTGTTCCTCTCTCTCTGCTTGTTCTTCACTAGAACTCTACCTGCAACCACAACTATAATACCTATGGGTTCACACCATAGGTAATCATAAAACTCATGTTTCATACGCTCTGACACAGTCAGGATAAACTCTGCATATATTGATGTAAAAGCAAACATTACTTTTGAGACACCTCGATCTCACACAGGCCTGATTCTCAACATTTGTGGCCTCCCTGTTCGAATTTTCCCATAGGCTTACTTATATTCCATCTATCTCGCTCTCCCTTCTAATTGAATGTGAAGGTTCACTATTTATAAGAATACATTGGATCAGATCACTAAAGGGCTCAGATCAATCCATTCCTTAAATCACTCAACTAAATCCCTAAATATCGCTACAGAATACATATGGTAGATCACATTTCACTAAGTCTTCTAAAGACTTATCCATTCCATCTTTTTCTCAGTTTTAAAATAGATTTGTCCCTTTATTCAACTCGATGGTCCACATCCTCTCTTATCTACTTAAATCACTAAAAGGCCTAAATTACATTAACTGGAGACTTAGGAAAACTATTTCCTAAAAATACATGACCCCCTATGTCTACTATTTACAATGATTTTCCCTTGGGTGAATGCTCCTGCATCACAATCCTCAAGGAAACTTTGTCCTTCTGCATGCACGAGTTTTCTTTATAAGATAAAACATGCAAATGATAGTACACTGTCCTTGACATTTAGCTCAACTGGGTCTTTCTAAAAAAAAACAAGCATGAGTTACTGATCAGGGAATCTTCAGTTATCTGGAGTACACTGGTTGAGTGCATGCATGCATCAACTAACTGATAACGCACAATTAGTTCCTCAAACAATTTGGAACTAATTTAACGAGACTTAACTCAGTAAACTAAGCTAACTAATTACAACTCAAATATAACTCAACCTTATCTTCTTAATTAAGGAATAATCTCCTTAATTTAAGGGATAACTTTTACATGACTTCACAAAGACTTCTAACTTGAATTTCTCCAACTAATTAATCCATAATGAATTAATTAATTATTTCGAAGCAATTGGTGAGACTAAATTTGATTTAAATTCAAGGAAAAATTTAAATTCGAATATTCTAGATTCTACTTTTATCATTTCTTGTTGCTATTTTCAATAGCGGGATATGATCACTTGAGCCATAAATTCAACTTTTTAGGTGCTCATTCCAAAGTCCTCTTCCCCACTAAATTTCAGGGACTACAGGCGTATCTCACTATGCAACATCCTTTGCAAGTTGATATCTAAAGTGATCGCAGACACATTGTTGTACAGGTAAATCCCCTCTACGGACAGAGGCGATCCCACTAGCCTAAATGGGGTCTAGCAACAATCAAACAACGCTAACACGTAGGTTCCTAATTACAAAGTAAAGAGCCATGACATGGACCTACCTTGAATCCAACGCTAGTATTCGCAGAAGAGTCGTCGCTCCCATTCTTTCGCTTCATCTGGTCACAATCCTCACGATCTTCGTGAACAGACACCTGCACATGCAAACAACAATAGAAATACAAGCATAAAATCCAAGAAATGCAACTATGTATCAGTCAGAAAGGATACAACTCAAACATCATTATAAAGACAATATGAGTGGAACCATAATGATAGTCATCTATTATTATTGATATACAAAAGAGAATACAACCAAGTTCTGATGTCAAATCCTCCTTTGGCTGGGTGATCAACAACACATGCCTTGCGAAGCTTGTAGGGGATGGGGAACAAGCCTCTCTCTCCTTGGTTACTTGGACAAAGATCTCCTCATTAAAGATGTAGCCTTATGGGGATGAAAAAGGCCTCTTGTAGCATGAGCTTAGCAATTCTCAGACTTTGGGACTTGGAATTTGGAGCTTGAAGAGTAGAATTACTAACTGGGTTGTCAAAGGCAAAAGGACAAGCTTATATAGAGAGAGGAGAAGGAGATAAGATGATCCACAAGATTCATGGGATTGTCCTTATCATTAGGAAGATTCCATGAGAGGTGGAGAACTACTTCCCTCCTTGGAGATTCAAAGCCTAACTGAACTAACTCAAACTGGAATCAGTTCATGAATAGGTTAGAAGGAACCTTCGGAAGTTTGTTTGCTATAAACTTTACCCAACTGGGTTGGCACTAGTGCGACTCTGATACAGAGTGCCAGCTGGCGTGCCCTCTTTGGAGGATTTCCCCCATTGGCACGAGTGATACACTGTGAAACAGCGCCAATGGAAAAAGGGCTATATTTATGGGTATTTAGCAGAAGGTGTCTTCAGGGCATATGCAGTACATACTCAAGGGGATACAGTGCATGTGTTTTCAGGTTATGTCACTTCTCACAGGTCCCAGAATAGGTCCTCCAATATGTGGGAGAAGGGATAACAGGGACGGTGACAAAATACTGTGTAACAGATTGCCCCTAAAGTATGAAGCCCGAGAGAGAGAGGGGTGAAATGCTTTACAATAACATGGTCGACTGAAAACACGGATGCTAGAGAACCTGCATGGAGTACAACTGATATCTCATGTACATGATGTATGTGGTATGGGCGCAGCCACCCATAGCAGAGTACATAAAAATCTGGATCCAAGGTATGGATGCAGCCATCCATCGAGGATCGATGAATAGACTCAGGCATGGTCGCAGACATCCAGTGAATGAGTCATCTAATGATTATAATAATCCACAAAATGCAACCTGGATCTCAACAGACAAAATCCAGGGGCTTGCGCTCCATCTCGACCCGAACAAAGTACAAGTTCAAGCATGCGAATATAGGAGTCGAAGTCGAACATGCAAGAACATCGTTTTATTACCAGTCAATGATGAAAACTGTTAACAGACATGAGAGGGACCACCAATAATGACAATGGTCCTCAAGGTACTATAGGTACAATCCACAGTGTGCGAATCAGTGAGCTGGTGTCGAACACCCGTATAATCATCCGATGAGAGGCCAATGATGAAAACCTCACGTCGAACACGAAGAACGTACCATTAAGGCATGCAGGCTCCAAGGTACCTGAAGGGAGTCTCTAAGTCAACATCCTGGATAATGAGCTGAAGTCGATAGGAAGTGACCTTGATCGAAGGTGGGCCATAATGTTTCCCACATCATCGACACGAGACAGGGAAGGATAAAATGTTTTGTGTGAGGTATCAGAGGGAGGTTAAGTATTCCGCAAAGTTCAACTTCTCTTGAACATATTGGCGGCACAACAGTGGACTTGGCAGTATTTGACATCAAATGATTAGGGGTCATGGTGACAAGACGATGAGCAGATGAATGGTCAAACAGGATAACACAAACCCACGGAGGAAAGTGTAAAACAAGATGAGATGTCCCCACCCAGACACGAATGCAGACAAGTGCCATGTTCAAGAGCGACAAACTGCCGACACGACGATAATTGTGGTTCCTTTATTCCCCCACCATTTCTGGCGAATACCCCGGTTATTTTTGGATGAGAAGCTTGATGGGGATAGCATATGCTTGAGAGGTTTCATTTTGACGAAATCTGATGTCATTTAGTTTTAACGAGTCTGACAAAGGAAGAACTCGACGTATTTTCATGTTTAGAGAGTTTGAAAAGACAGCGGAAAAGTAAAATCCAGGGGTGTCCTTTTTCGTAAAGTTGTGTCTCTCGAGCCCGAAAAAGTATAAAAGAATGCTCGAAAGAACCGCCCGATCATTACGACTGGGGAGTACTTTTCATAAGTAGTGATTCCAATCTGAAAAAGTAAAAAAATGATCAAAAACCACATTGCTTCGTGACCATTAACGAACCGAAAGCGACAAGGGTCCGACAATCTTTTCGATTTTTAAACGGTCGGAAAGGGGTTTAAAGAAGACCGCCTCTCGTTTACGTTCAACGAGTCAAGAGGAATAACTCGGAAATATTTTCATCTTTAAATAGTCAGAAAAGAGTTGAAATAAGACCTCCATTTTTATTCTCTTTAACGAGTCAAAAAGGAAAAAATACTCGACAATCTTTTCATATTTTATGAGTTA
The DNA here is from genome assembly GCA_000404065.3 of Pinus taeda. Taxonomy (NCBI): domain Eukaryota; kingdom Viridiplantae; phylum Streptophyta; class Pinopsida; order Pinales; family Pinaceae; genus Pinus; species Pinus taeda. The sequence goes on along the minus strand of APFE030283167.1, from coordinate 24,609 downwards.
GAAAAGAGCTTAAAGGCGACTTGTCCTAGAGGAACGAGTGGTATAAAGGGTAGCAACTGGTTCCGGCAATGGTAGAACTGCTCAAAACATGTAATGGTCAAGAAGCTGGCTAATAAAACCACTCATCGCTGCAGTTCATCAGGGAAAGGAAAAACAACCAAGTGAAAGTGTATGATCAGCCAAAGAGATGGTGGCGATGGGATGAAAACAACCAAGGCTCATGTAACAGAATTTAGCGGAAAAAGACAACAATCACGAGATGTAAAATGGGTATGCGTTCATTTTTACGCAAGCTTGAACCATGGAGAACTCTGCCTAGATTCGGTTTCATGTTTACACAAGCTTGAAATGGAAAACTATGCTTGTTATAAGTTCGCATGCCCCCAGCATAATGACGCCAAATAAGATACATGCCCCCCAAGCTTCATTGCATTCAACAAAGTGGATGGAATGAAGGTTCACTTTCGAGATCTTGGAAAGACTCGACTTGCATTTTACGAGATCTTAATCAAAAGACTCTATTTGGAAAGGGAGTTGTTTCATTTTTTTTAATGAGGTTGACACAGTAAAAGAACTATCCTCATAACCCTTGTTTCATTTTTTAACGAGCTTGACACAAGATCAGGAATGATGCTCGAACCAAACCCAGTTTCATTTTTTAAGGAACTTGACATAGAAAAGCGAACTATGCTCCGACTAGACCCAATTTCATTTTTTAAGGAGCTTGACAAAGGAAAGTGAACTATGCTCCGACTGAACTTCATCATAATGAACAAGAAGTCATTGCTTCCAAGAGTGCCACTCCCGGTGGAAGGATAACATCTTGGAAGTCAAGACCCAATGCCCCCAGGACACTATGCACGACGAAAGCATCACTGGATATAGGCACGTGATAAGTAGCCACGTAATTGACCTGCGGTGGGGCAGATACAACTGGTGGATAAAACCCAGAAGGGGATGACAACTGCGCAGGAGGCACCGGGGATCTAAAGAATGATAATTGATCTATAATCACGATTCTTCCATGGTGTCGAAAGAAAACCACACGGAAAAGTGAAGAGATAAGGGCCCCCATGGCATAAACATAGTCATGACCAAGGAGAAGACTGAAATCTAAAGCACCTTGGGTAACCAGCACGTCAATACAGACGGTTTTGCCTCCCAAACTATCAGGGAACTTTGGAAGGATCCCTAACGGTTGACTGGTTCCTCCGTCAAATGCCATCAGATTCTGCGCGACCGGCACAAGCTGTGGGGAGCCCAAAGCTTGCCAAGTAGTGGAAGGCATAAGACTGACAGATGCACCCTCATCCAAGACAGTGCTAGGTACTGCCTTATCATAGGCATGTACCGTAATCTGGAAAGGCACAAGGGATGGAAGGCAGAAGGCAGTCAAATGACTCTAGTCGAAGGAAACGAATGAACTACTTGGTGGGGGAATCGTATGATTGCCTCCCTGCTCTAAAGAAGGACTCTCGGAATCAGCTGGGATAGGAGAGTCATTTTCGAACTCAAGAGAATATGACAAGACGAGAAGAACATGAACATGACGCTCTTCTGAAACAGAGTGATCAACAGGTGGTGAACCGGAGGCAACACTCTTTCCGACCAATGGCTAGTCTAGAACAGGGTTAGCACAGCCAGGTTCGGGAAGAGGAGGATGGACAAGAGAAGGATCTAAATCAATCTCTTTTTCAACAGGGAGAGGATCTGAAGAGAGGCTCTGATAACTAACGGGGAGTTGGGGTGAAGAAGCTGTAAGACTTTCCAAGACAACGAAAGTTTTATCCATGAGCAGACAAAGGTGAAGGAGATGGTTGCCTTCACATAGTCTACAGGGGAATTGAAACTTCCCTTTCTTCTTACCATTGCCAGTTGGTAGGGTAGCATCGCCATGAGCTCTAGAGGGTGATGAGGGGCAGGCCAGATTGTGAGACCATACTTCTAAGATCCTAGGAATGCCAGGACAATCACGAAGAAGATGGTCATCCTTGTACAATTTACAAGGAAATTTAACCTTCTGCGGAGGAGAAGAAGGAGTTCCGACCTAAGCTGTACTCGAGGCAACAGCTGCACTTTTAGCCTCTCTTTTATGAGACTTCTTCTTCTTCTTAGTCACCTGGTTACTTGAACCCAGACTTTCACCAGGCGAAGTAGAAGATGAGGATGTAGAAACTGGCGAAGAAGGGGGGAGGTCCACCTTGGAATCAACATGATGTTGTTCGGGTGGAGGAACTGATTGAGCAGTACTTGAGACATTAGGAATCACAGAGGTTGAGAACAACCAAATAGGAAACCCTATAGTTAACCCAGGAAGGGACAACATTTCCATGTAAGGAGCACCAATATTCCTAAGGAGCCTGGGTTGGTGAACTCTGGAAAAGTTGCCATCAAAACCGAAAATCACACACGGGGCTGAAAAAGAGCCAAGAGACACAATCAAATGGACAACAAACAGAATCTAACAGGGCGTGTGAGCGCGGATGATTTAATTTTAAGACACAAGGACATAACTTGACCTTTTCATCTTTAAAGAGTCGAGAAAAGGACAAAAAGATGACTCTAGTCGCCTTCGAATGTTTAATGAGCCTGAAGTGACAAGTGCTCAGGTGAGCCTTTTATTTTAGGGATTCCAAAAAGGATCAGAAGTGACTACTCTAGAGAACTAGGCAAAATTCCCACCAGACAATCGGTAAAACTACATATACAACTTGGTAATCGTATGAAAACCAAGGACTTCCGTACGGCAGTCAATCTTCCCGAATGCTGTGTTCGGTGCGTTACGAGCTGTAAGGCGGCAGACATGGTTTCTTGTGGATCAAGGATGATAACCTAGTGGAGTCTCCCCATATATACTCGATGGTACGTGGGAGCACAAGTCCGTACTAGACCACAGTTGAGTCACAACAGGAGGAATCACCCAACCTTAAGTGGAAATAAAAGTGACTAGGTTTAACGACGCCGGAGCATGTCTCTAGCCTAGACCTCTAGAATGTAAGCGTTATGTTCCAGTGCATTTTTAGATTCATTCGATTTATTTTAAAGTTGATTTTGTGTTAAGTTTCAGTTTTCAGGTCCTACCGTATGTAATCTCTCAAAATTCCCTAAATGCAATCTATATGCCAAAACATGTCATTCCATTCGATGAATGCTAATTATGAGAGAGTTGAAGAGATTTCATGCAAACGAAATGATCAAAAAGCAACAAAGAGTTTCCCTATTGCAGCTAATGCAAATCAATAAACTTTTCTTTAAGATCACTAAATCACTAATCGAAATGAAAAGTTCTAATCTTCATTAACCAATTCAAAGCAAAGTAGGTTTTTCTTTTCGATAATGGAAAAATGCACTAAAGAACTTTCTAGAAATAACACAAACAAATTCTATCCAATACAAGCATGTTCAGTTCCTCAAATCACAAATCAAACATCCAAAGAACCAAAAATATCCCAAAGACAACAATGATCCGTGTGATCTGGGCTCAAAGTGAGACGAAGCGGAATTCAAGTGAAGGCAAAGAAAATCACCCAAATAACGCAACCCAAACGATCCACAACTACCAAACATGTGTGAGGGAGCAAACAAAAGAGTCAACTACACCACAAAAAGATCAAAACACCTTAGGAAGGCTCGATCCACAAGGCCACTAGATGCCCTAGGGCTAGAAACGTGAAATCGATAGAAAAAAGCAAACACCCAAAGGGTAATGATCAAAGCTACTCAAATCACACTCCAACACACTCAAGCAGTCTGAAAAAAGTACTTAGGGAAAAACCCAAGCTCAAAAAGTTCGCAACCAAGCAAACTTCAAAAGTTTACACGCCTGGCGCGACTGTCAGGCTGCAACAGGCGCCTTTCAGGAATTGGCGCAGGTCGTAAATGTGCAACTTGTGCCAATTAGCACGACTGTCACGCTATAAACTAGAGCCAGCCAAGTTTGCTATGGAAAACTAAAAACAAAAGAGCCAAGGCCAAACCAGTGACACCTAAGTACACAAAGAGGCAAGAAGCAACACAGGCATTCAACCCAGAAAGCTAATCAAGCAGGAGAAACTAAGGAAATAACCAAGAAACAAGGCAAGTTCCAAGCCGTTCAGTTCGTAAACCAAATCGAAGATGGACTGAAGTGGCATTGATCTACTATGCTAATGCAAAGCAATAGCATTTTGAAGGCTATCTGGCCAAACTTCAGCTCCATCTAAAGTTTACAAATCAAACAACAAAACAAAACAAGAAAACAAGGCAAAAAGCCAACTCTCCAGCGGAGTCGCCAAATTGTTGTACAGGTAAACCCCCTATGTGGACAGAGGTGATCCCACTAGCCTAAATGGGGTCTAGCAACAATCAAACAACGTTAACATGCAGGTTCCTAATTGCAAAATAAATACCAATGATGAGGGCCTACCTCGAATCCAACACTAGTATTCGTAGAAGAGTCGTCACTCCAGTTCTTTTGCTTCAGTTGGTCACAATCCTCACGATCTTCGTGAACAGACACCTGCACATGCAAAGAACAACACAAATACAAGCATAAAATCCAAGAAATGCAACTATGTATCAGTTAGAAAGGATACAACTCAAACATCATTATAAAGAAAATATCAGTGGAACCACAATGATAGTCGTCTATTATTATTGATAAACAAAAGAGAATACAACCAAGTTCTGACGTCAAATCCACCTTTGGCTAGGTGATCAGCAACACATGCCTTGCAAAGCTTGTAGGGGATGGGGAACAAGCCTCTATCTCCTTGGTTACTTGGAAAAATATCTCCTCATTAAAGATGTAGCCTTATGGGGATGAACAAGGCCTCTTGTGGCATGAGCTTAGCAATTCTCAGACTTTGGGACTTGGAATTTGGAGCTTGAAGAGTAGAACTACTAACTAGCTTGTCAAAGGAAAAAGCACAAGCTTATATAGAGAGAGGAGAAGGAGATAAGGTCAACAACAAGATTCATGGGATTGTCCTTATCATTAGGAAGCTTCCATGAGAGGTGGAGAACTAATTCCCTCCTTGGAGATTCGAAGCCCAACTGAATTAACTCAAACTGGAATCAGTTCATGAATAGGCTAGAAGGAACCTTCAGAAGTTTGTTTGTTAAAAACTTTAACCAACTGGGTTGGCGCTAGTGTGACCCTGATACAGAGCGCCAGCTGGCGCGCTCTCTTTCGAGGATTTCCCCCATTGGCGCGAGTGATACACTGTGGAACAACGCTAATGGAAAAAGGGCTATATTTATGGGTATTTTGTAGAAGGTGTCTTCAGGGCATATGCAGTACATACTCAAGGGGATACAGTGAAGGTGTTTTCAGGTTATGTCTCTTCTCATAGGTCCCGGAATAGGTCCTCCAATGTGCGGGAGAAGGGATAACAGGGACGGTGACAAAATACATTGTAACACACATCAATAAGGTACTTTCTAATCATATATTCCAGGAACAATTTGGTTTTTTAATAATTGTCAGATACATGATGCAATAGCTACAACACAAGAATGTATCCATACTATCCATTCCAATAAGAAGGAGGCAACGGTAATGAAAATCAACCTTCACAAGGCTTATGACAGAGTAGACTCATTGTACATCAACTTCATTCTCTACAAGATTGGGCTTCGGTCTCATAATGTGGAGTGGATAATGGCTTTTACTACACTTGTTTGTTTGATTTTTTTATCAATGGTTTTGTCATCACCTTTTTCCATAATGGTATAGGTCTTAGACAGGTGTGATCCCTCTCCCCCTTGATATTTATTCTTGTTATATATGGTCTTAGTTTGAGAATCAAAGAGGCTCAGACTTGTGGTCTATTTCAGGGTCTAAATATTTCCAGACACATCAACATCACTCACTTTTTTTTTTTTGATGATATACTAACCTTTCACATTATTTCTTGATCTTAGTGGTATGATTTAGACTATATGTTCCTCATATATGAAGAGGAATTCCATCTCCTTACAAATGGTAACAAATCAAAACTTTATTTCTCTTCTGGAGACAGACTGGACATAGACTATATTTCTAGCATATTCAGTGTTCAGATAGCCCCCATGAAGGCTAGACTCTCCTACCTAGGCTACACCCTCAAGCCCAAAAAATATTGAATCAAAGACTCGCTATGGATGGTGGATAAATATAAGAGAAACTTCAACACATGGACACAAGTTCCTCACTTTGGGTGGAGGATATATACTTGTAGAAGTTGTTCTGCAACAAATATCTATCTATTGGGCACATTTGTTCATGATCCCCTCCACCATTGTTTTGAAGATTAATTATATAATATCTATATTCTTATGGCTGGGATTGACTACCAAATTTAATCTTTGCTGATGCGATGACATGTCTATTCCAAAGAAGTTCGATGGATGGGGGTTTCTAGAACATAGAACTTTTGGATATACACTGTTGATTAAATTGTTCTAGAGAGCCATGTATGGACAAGGGGTCTAGCAAGAGATAATTCGTGCAAAGTAGATGAGAAATTTAGATATAGAAATTTAGTATAAAGATAGTTGTCCCATCACATCTAAAGGATCACAAGTATGGATGAGATCTATAAAAATTATCCACTTGTGGTGCATGAGGATGGCTTGGGATTTTGGTAATGGTAAAAAAATATTGACTGGGACAGACTAAATTAAAGGCACGAGTTGTGACATTAATCTACAAGGTCATACTTTAGACATGAAACATCATAGAGGATTTATATTCCTTTATCAGGCTATCAAGCGATGGAATGAGGGTTGCTTAATATGGAAAGAGGTAGCTGATATGGGTATGGAGGGGAAATACATAGAAGATTGGGTGGGTAATATTACTTGCCTTTGTCAGCGTGGCCTTTATCACAGTGATCTGGGTGACAATATTACATGGAACGGGCATTTACCTAAACATGCCCCTATTGTGGAAGATACATACCAATACTATGTAAGGAAGAGATTTGATTTACATCATACATCTTGGTTATATAAGATCTAGAAGTGGTGTATCCCCGTTAAAATTATTCTATTCTCCTAGCTTGTGTGGAGGAACCAAATTCTTACATGGGATAACCTCTTGAAGAGAGGTTTCTCAAGTCCTGGTGTTTGCATTTTATGTAGGGCATCAATGGAAACATGTAAAAATATTTTCTTCATGTTGCCAACCACTCGTATGGCTTATAATCATATTTCTATTTTTCTCCGTCAATCTTTAAAATATGCATCCAATTTCAAACAATGCATCAACATTTGGTCTGCGGGGAGTGGAAAATATAACTAGATGAAACTATTTATTATATGGAAGATATGGAGAGCACGAAATCATTATATATTTGAGGGAAAATAGATCAATACTACACGAATTTTCCATAGATTTTATCATGGCTATCTTCTCTCTCGTTGGGCGTTGATAATCCAAAAAATATATCCTACTGTCTATTACCTCGTACTATTTGCTTTCTAGCTGGTTGTTTTGATGGCGCGACATAACTGGGAATGTGGAGGTGTGGAGTTGTACTCAAAATTATTGGAGTTACACAATATAATCTTTCTTGGAATGGAGGACCAGGCACAAACACTAGAGCAGAAATAATTCCATTATGGGGTTTACTTTGGTTTGCGAAAGAGAAACAGATACATAGTCTCCACATATATGGTGACTCTAGATCTCTTATTGATGGGATACATGGACACGCAGATTTTGAACCTCCTACTTTATCTTGTTGGATAAGAAAGATCAAACACAGTCCGAGCTCTCTCACAGACTATACAATTAATCACATATACAAGGAACCCAACATGGAAGTTGACAAATTGTCCAAACAAGGTCATAGAGGGACATATGGAGTTATGAAGTCCAATTATATAGAGGACAATAACATCAGCAAGGAGGGATTGATCAACCTGGCATAACAATCATATGCTCTTTTTCTATTTTTTGATTATGATATGTTGGATCTTATACATATGCTTGATAGATTATTAGAAATCCTTTTTCCTATGTTTCTTCACATGCTATAGTACTAGATTGGGATTTTTTTGGGAACATGTTAGGACAAGGACATTATATTTTGTTTTATAGACAATATTGGTGTATATTTCAAAGTTATTTTCTCTACAACATAGATGATCATAATTTTGGTAAATGTACTAGTCTTTATCTTTATTAATATAAAGCCAGTGTCTTTTTCCTCTGAAAAAAGGTACAATTTAGGGCTCTGTTGCATAATTTTGCACTGTACAATTCCCATTTATAGGTGAACAACTACCAATGGCTTGAACTTTTAAAGCGTAACCAAACATTAAGAAAGAAAAATTGTTCATTTATAACTTTCTTTCATCCTTATGTGCATCTAACATGTGCATTGAAATTCCATGGAGAATTATCTATGGGGCTCATTGCAATCACAGGGTCTTTCACAATGGTCATTGAGATCTCAGTTGCTCCAGATGGAGTTCTGGAAGCTTTGTGTATGGGCCTCATACGTATGGGGCAGATGGAATGAGATCGAATCCAAGGTCAATGAGATGTCTGTGAGAATAATGCAAACATGGAATCAGTAATGCAACTGAATTTCATTTCACTCATTTTACTGTAGTGCACACAATAGTAACCCTCTATTGTTATTCTTGAACTATCCAATTGCATATGTGCTTATTGATGGCCTAGGAATGGGTGTACCACTATCATGTAAACTTTTTACACACATTTTGGCTAAAATGTATCTCTAGCATTCATAGGGGTAGATACCTTGATACAGAGGTAGAGCCTATAGGTCCCATCAGAGTTTCTAATCTAGTCCATTAAACCAAACCCATGATGTTCATACTTGTTCTTTGGCATCATAAATTGTAACATAGCTATATACAACAAATTTGTGAGAAATTTTGTAGAAAATCTAGATGGAAACACAAGTAACAATTGCAATTCAATAACTAAATATGGAAAAAAAAATTAGAGTTGGGTGTCATAGTGTTTCGATAACATGGCTCAAGTATATGCCTAGTGAACCAGTTAACTAGTCAACTAAACTAGTAGAATACAAGAGATAACTAGATAATCAATATGCATAAGTGGAAGTGTACTTAAGTGAACTCACACCTAGTCAATTGTCACTTAGCTATTTCATGGCTCATGCATAGTGTGACTTCACTCATAGTGAAGAGAAGTGAAACTCATGCATGCATGACTCCAATCCACTAATCCGTGTGAAGTACAACTAAGTGTGACTAAATAAGTATAATTCATAGAGATGTTATACACCAATAAATTGAAGCCACAAAACACATGTTTAGTCTTTATCTAATCGAGGTTCAAATAAAACATGAATGGAAACCATGATTGGCTAGACATGGTGTGAAATGAAAGGATTCAAAAAGATTGAACAATAGTTTAAGATGACCACACGACCACATGGTGTATATTAGATTTCTGAAAATACTATTATTATGAAAAAGGAAAGTTACAAGATTAAGATGTATATTAAATTTTTTAAAATACTATTATTGTAAAAAAAGGTTACAAGATTAAGGTTTGACATAAACTCAGCAATACATTTGAGTGATTATGAAAAATATTTAGCTAAAGTAAATCCTCACCCTCCATCTAATGAGATGTGTAGATGTTACACTGATAATAACCTTCCACTTCCTTTTTTTAATGTTATGATTTTTTATTATCTTGTTCTAGAAAAATATTACTCTATGGGGGCAGACATAGTACATCTCAAATGCTTGCGATCCCTATGCGGGAAACCGGATTAACTCATATCTATCATTTTTGAGACAAACGGAAATGAAGAACCTGCTACATCTTTTTCGGTAGCGTGAAGCTCGCATTCATTTCATTCGTTCGCGTTTAATTATGCCTCACCTTCTTTTCTCATTTCAAATGATGGTTGCTCCAGAAACGTGAAATCCCCTACCTCTTTGATCCACGATTTATAAAACGAAATACCACAGTGATGCTGTCAACAAGCAAAAATTTCAAAACAGAGAAGTATATTCACCATCACCAATCTCCATCTACACTTCTCATTCATATATATATATGAACGCACTGCTGTAATTCATATATATGTACACAGACAAGATATGAACACACGGCTGTAAGAGGAAGTGGGTTGTGCAGCACGTTAAAAGGTTGAGTCGGTTGAGAGAAACAGGTAGCCCTTCAGTATGTGATGTAGATATTAATGGGTCAGTGGCGGAAGTATCTTCCCATGTCAATGAAGATACATTCTAGAAAAACTGCAGTTGGCAACATATCAATCACATGCTTCAAATCTTGTTGAGGTAGGTAGGTCTTGGCCTTTCCCTACCATATGAGTGTGGTCAGTCTTTCAATGATACACGAGATTATACTTGTTTATGAGTGTGGTCAGCCTTTCAATAATACATGAGCATTATAGTGGTTGTGAACTGTGGAAGAAGGGAAAGATATATGTTTTTATAAAATAAAATAAAAAATTATTTTCATAAATAAAATTAAAAATTGTTTATGTATTTTAATTAGACCAGTGGTGGATTTTTTTATTATGATTTACTCAATTAGAACAATTATATTAAAAGTATGAATATAGTTGATATAGCTTAAGACATTATTTGTATTTAACATTGATAAATATATTAATAAAAAATTTATTGCAACAAAAATATTATGTTAATTTTGATTTCACTTAAGTTTAGATAAAAAGTATTGAAGAGTTATCTTTTATAACTAGGATATAAAGATTTTTTTCTAAAGTTAAATATACTTTGAGAATTTCTAAGAACTAAAAATAATTAACAAAAATTAACCCTAATCAACCAATATTATTAATAATAATAATTTACTGTAATTAATAATCCACCATTTATACAATACAATAACCCCTTAGTTTATCTAGACATAGGCGTAGTCAAATCAACAATAGAGATAAAAGAAGAAAAAAATCTGAAGACAGATAAGCATATTCATCATCAGCAATCTACTTCTCATGGATATATATATATATGAGAGAAAGCATAGCTGTAAAAGTAAGTCGGTTGTGCAGCACATTAAAAAGTTGAAGTCAATTGAAAGAAACAGGTTGCCCAGCGGTGCGTGGTGTCTATATTGTGTTGGAGATCAGATGCACAGCGGAAATTTAAACAAAATAAACAGAAGACTAATCAAGACATAAGACACAAGAATTTAACGTGGTTCACCCAACCAATCTGCGCTACGTCCACACAACATAGGCATCGGCAATCTTATTAATCAAAACAGGAGATTACATCATGAAATCCTCACAAAACTCTCACACTCTTAGCCAACATCTGAATGGTTTCCTGTTATATAGAAAAGAGAATCTAACAACCTCATTAACTCACTCACATCAAATATAGGAGGCATTAATCATCTCCCAAGAACCTGGAGCTAATCTAGGAACTGAATTTCTATTGTTGTCACCTACAGAGATTTTAGCCTATTTTACTCCAAACAGAAAATCTCAACAATCTCCACCTTGACAAAAATTAGCCTGATGCCCTGTTATTATTATTTTATCTTTTCTGCAAGACAAGAGAAGCCAAACACCAGCGTAGCTTCTCTAACAAAACCGGTTTCGTGAACATGTCTGCACAATTCTCCTTTGTATGCACCTTTTCCAGAGAGACTCCCCTTTCAGTGATAACCTGTGCTACAAAATGGTACTTGATCGGTATATTCTTTGATTTACTATGATATGCCGGATTCTTAGCCAAATGTATTGCACTTTGACTGTCACAAAATAACTTAATGTTGTCCTGCAACCTACCAAATTCACCAAACAAACCTTTCAACCAAATCGCTTCTTTGCTAGCATGAGAAGCAGCAATGTATTCTGCTTCAGTAGTGGATAAAGCAAAAATGTTCTGTAGCTTTGACATCCAGCTGATAGCTCCACCTGCAAGAGTAAAGATGTACCCTGAAGTTGACCTTCTCTTATCCAAATCACCTGCAAAATCGGAATCAACATATCCGCAAACAAATTCACTGCTCTTATCGTAAGTGATACAATAACTACTTATGCCTCTCAAATACCGAAGCACCCATTTCACTGTTGACCAGTGATCTTTACCCGGATTTGCCATATACCTGCTGACAACCCCAACTGCATGTGAAATATCTGGTCGAGTACAAACCATCGCATACATTAAACATCCTACTACATTGGCATATGGAATTCGAGACATATAATCCTTTTCTTCATCTGTATTAGGACATAAACTCGAAGAAAGCTTAAAATGGGAAGCTAAAGGGATTGACACAGGCTTCACATTGTTCATACCAAACCTCAAAAGTATTTTCTCAACATACTTCTGTTGTGATAGCCACAGCTTACCATTGCCCCTGTCTCTGAAAATCTCCATGCCCAAAATTTGTCTTGCTGCTCCTAGATCTTTCATATCAATTGTCCTTGCCATCTGAGTCTTCAACCTGTTGATTTCTTCTATGCTTTTGCTTGCTAAAAGCATATCGTCAACATACAATACTAAGATAATGAATATGCCATTATTCAACTGTTTAAATAAACACAATGATCATATTCACTTCTAACATATTTCTGACTCAACATGAAAGAATCAAACTTCTTATACCACTGCCGAGGCGACTGCTTCAGGCCATATAATGACTTGTTGAGCCTGCAGACAAATTTCGCATTGCGATGCTGAACAAACCCTTCCGGTTGTTCCATATATATTTCCTCATCTAAATCACCATGTAGAAATGCAGTCTTAACATCTAACTTCTGCAACTCTAAATCAAACAAAGCCACTAATGCTAAGACAATTCTAATTGAAACAATTTTAACCACTGGCGAAAAAATCTCATGAAAGTCAATACCAGCTTTCTGAGAAAACCCTTTTGCAACCAGTCGCGCTTTGTACCTGTCTTCTGTATCATTCACACCCCGTTTCAGCTTGAAAACCCATTTACACCCCACAGTTTTCCTGCCTTTCGGAAGCTCCACCAGATCCCATGTGCCGTTCTTACTCAAGGCCATCATTTCGTCCTTCATGGCTGCTTTCCACTTGTCACTTTTCGAACCTTCTATTGCTTCCTGATAACACAAAGGTTCATTGTCATTATCGATCAAAGAAGTGAATCATCATACCTTCTCGGTGGCGTTTGATTCTTGTCGATCTCCTTAAGGATGTTTCTGGTGCTTCCTCGATTGGTTGTCTATCATCTGTAGGAATTTCTTGCTGATCGGTATCTGAGACCTGTTCATGTCTCCCTCTGAACCCTGTTCATGTTCTGATTCTGAAACCTGTTCATGACTAGTATCTGAACTATGGTCGTTATGACTATCGTTAGAAATGCTGTCAAACTGAATGTTCTGGAAGTCAGATACATCATCCTGTTTCAATCTTCTATCTATATCTAATTGTACAAGAGAGGATTCATTAAACTTTACATCTCTGTTGATGATGATTTTGCGGGTAGTAGGATCCCACAATCTATATCCCTTTGTTCCAACACCATACCCAACAAAGATATACCTTTTAGACTTTGGATCTAACTTAGTTCGCTGTTGTTTAGGCACTAGAGCATAATGCATCACAACCAAACACTCTGAGTTTAGAATAGTCACAAGGGTGTCCTTTCCATACCTCTTTCGGAATCTTGCAGTCTATCGTCGTTGATGGAGATCGGTTTATCACATAACAAGCTGTTTCCACCGCTTCCGTCCACAACTCCTTTTGCAACCCGGCATTACTCAGCATACTTCTTGCTCTCTCAAGAAGAGTCCTGTTCATGCGTTCAACAACTCCATTTTGTTGAGGAGTATAAACCATGGTCTTATGCCTCTCGATCCATGCATCCTTGCAATAGCTGTCAAACTCCTTGGAAGTAAACTCACCACCATTGTCAGTTCTTAAACATTTTATTGTTCTACCAGTGCTGTTTTCTACCAATGCTCTAA
>APFE030283165.1:0-12049 GCA_000404065.3 Pinus taeda | reverse complement strand
ATTTTTAGGCCGATAGGCCTTCCTTTGAAAGGGACTTTTGTCGTCCTTTTGATTCTCACGCTGACACCTGGCGGACTGGGCAATTTGCTTAATATTTGTTCAGGCTTGATTCTAGCGTTGACACCTGGCGTGAGCGGGCATTCAGCGGGCATTCATGGTCTTCGTCAATTACTCGTCATGGTCTCAATCGATAATCTTTGCAGCTGGCGCGTTCTATTGCCCGGGTCTCGCAAAACCTCAACTGAACATTGTTATGCCAACGCCTTTCTCCAAGAGCCAGAATGTGCACATTCTCCAAGGAAATGATTATTCCATTTACAGGCCGGAAAGATGCCCCAAATACAGTATTCTGAGAAATACTACGACGATACCTATGAGTAAAGGTCTAATACGTTTCCTGTTTGAAGGTCTTTTAATGATTTATTTTTTGAAGTTCTCTGTTTAGGGTTTCAATTTAGGGGTTTGAATGCCAAATTCGTTACACAAAAATATCTGTTTCAAGGCTTTGTTTTAGGGTTTGAAGGCCGAACTCTTATAAAATGTTCCTATTAGTTTTAGTAAGGAAGTGCTTTGAGACCTGGTCCTTGTTTCTGTGTGCAGGCATGTTGTGCTTCCGCCTGACGTTGCCCGACTTCTTCCCAAGAATCGCCTGTTGAACGAGGTAAGCCATGGGTTTTCTTATTGGAAGTTGCGAGGTCGATCCTAATGTCCTTTTTCTTTTCATGATCGGGTCCTGAGACGTGGATTTAAGGAAATGACAAGAAATTTTTTTCTCGATGTTGTTGATCAGTAGGGCCTTTAGCGTTCAGGGTTTAGGGTTTCACCCGATTTCAGGGTGTATTATTTAGGTATTTCCCGAATCCATTTTTGGAGCAATAAATGATCCGTCTTTTCATATTCCTGATTTATTCGAATGAGCTTCTACTTTCTTTCTTTTTTTTTTAAAGGTTTCGCACTCAAATCTTTTTCCAGTATAAACATACCAACATGACTAAGTCCTTTACCAATGCTTTCCTCCCTTCTCTGATGCCTTCCAATCATCTATCTATGTTTCATATCAATACCATCCTAATGGTTGATGTTTGATCTGACATTATAGATGAAATTCTATAAATGTTACATTAAAAAACTTTCTTAGTTTGAATTATACCATGGAAACATCTCATATTTGATAAGAGATCCATGGCTGAAAAACTTGTCCAGGATCCTTTTGCTGTTTGCAAATCCATCAGAACAAGTTTCTCTGGTGATTTCTGCCTGGGGCCTCCTGAGATGGGTTCGGTTACCCAAATGGAGAAGATAGAAGAGGTAATGTTACAATTTTGAATGATAGCTTCATCTGTTTTGTTTGTGCTACATAACTTTTTATGAGAGTTTCGTCAGCTATGTTGTTTGTACTTGAATATTGGGCATTACAGTGATCTCATCTGTCTAAAGTCCCCACAGTCACTTGGGATATCTGTGTTGACATTACTGTTTGCTTCCTCCTGCCCTGCGATGGATAAAGCTCGGATCTTGTCACGAAATGGTCTGGATGTATTTAGTGATTTAGGCTTTCTTTAAAAAATCCAAGGCCAATCATTTTGTGCCAAACTTTTCTTGAAGTTTTCACTGATATGGGTTTGAAGGATTTAGATCTCATCGAGTTAACCAAAATCTGCTTTTCATGGATCCTTGAAAGTTTTGAAGTTAGTAAGGTTCTGAACTTTTTTTATAGGAAGCGAGTTCTCCCAGAGGGGATGGAGAAACACAAGTTGAAGTAACTGTCAGATGATTTTGGCATCCAGGAAAAAAAAGAAAAGAACAAAGAAATAGGTCTCTCTCTCCATAGATGTTTAGCAAGAATTCCCCATAATGACAGATCTGGCAATGTACTTGGAAAATGGTTTCAGGAGCATAACCAGACTAGCTACCTAGCCTAGTTGATCCTTGGACTAGTTTATGTGACCACCATTGTTTTTTTATTCACATAAAATGGCAGGTTGGTTGAGAATTTTAGAATAAAACTGTGGAAAGGATTTGTAATCAGTCTCACTTTTAGGGTGGGCACTCTACCCATCATAAGGGATTAGGGCATAATAGCTGATAATTGGTGGAGTGTCAACTAGGATTGATTACAAATCTTTTACATAGTTTTATTCCAAAATTCTCAACCAATATGAACAACTGTGAAAGTTTACACTCTTATGTAAAAGATAATTGTGAAAACAAACCAGACTCACGACTCACACCAGCCAACCTATATCCAAAATTGTTTTTGAAAGATTTGGAAACTATTCATTTTTGCCCCTGTTGCCTGTATGGGTTAGGATTTATTTTTACAGTTCAATATTTTTTCATGTAAATTTCCATTATGTCAAGATCGATAATTCCATTTAAGGTCTTACGGATCCTCAGGGCTTTAGTAATCTATAAAGCCTCAGCCTGCCTTAATTTCTTTTTTTTCCTCCTTCAACACTATGCTGTCTGAACAGACAGCGATATTCATGTGTTTTCTGATACAGAGATAAGTTGTTATTGTTTGTTGTGTTCTTGGTCACATATTTTGCTTTGGATACTGATGTTACAGTGTTTCCCACGCAGTTTCAGAGTACAATGGATTCAAATAAGGCTGAAATTTTGGGATCGCAAAAGAAGCAACACCATGGTCAAGAACACCAACAGAACCGTGTAAAAGGTACCATCATTTATTTTTTCTTCAGATTGTTTAGTGGCAGTCCAAATCTCTACACAATCTATTTCTGGAGTGGGTCCTATGCTTGAACTATTCAAAACGAATAGTATAGTTTTATCTTCCCAACGATCCGTATCTCAATAAGAGTTGAGCTGGACTTTGTTTTGGATGTATATGAATTCCTACCAAGTTGACATTGTATTTAGGACATTTTTTCTCATCTCGCTCTCAGTGGGGTCAGATTTTGTACAATGGATAGTTACATGGATGGCTGACATACAATCCCTTAAAAGAGAATGAAAAGTTGTTTAGTTTTAAAACATTATTGAGAATTTCAAATCATATATGAAATTAGTTATCAAAAGATTAGAAAAAGTTGAAAAATAATTTTTTTAATTTTTTTAAATGTAATTATCATCTTTTAAGAATCTTAGATGGTCACATTAGTGATCATCATGTTATATCATGTTATAGGGATGAAAGGAGGTAAATTAAAAAAGGGCCAACTTCATTTAACAGACCATGTCAAAAAGCAACTAGATGCAGACCCAGAACATTGCTCCCTGGCATCTTCTTTATACTATGGAGGACCTGATGAACATTATGATTTGCTGCCAAGAACAAAAGTTGATCAAGCTGAGGTGAATTTTCATTCCAAATCTGGGTCTTTCTATCATTTAAAGTTGATCAAGATGAGGTGAATTTTCATTCCAATTTCAGATGAAGTGAATTTTCATTCCCATTCTGGGTCTTTCCATTTCCATAATTTATGATGCTATTTTAGTATAGCTTTGCAAGGAAAAACTAAACTGGAAGTGAAACAATATCTAAGTTTATGTGAATTGTAGGTGGTTCTTTTTCCGTCTTTACTGGATATCAGAATCTACCATCAACATAAAGATATAAAAAATAACTAAATTTCATATTAGTGATAAACTTTACATTTTAATTATATTTTTCCTTGCAACAGCAACAAAAAATTAAAATGGAAGTGAAGCAACTACAGGAGGCTATGGATCCATTCAATCTTGAATATGCAACCAGAGGCAATTGGTGGAAAGGTAAAGTGACAATACCTAAGTCATTTATGGTTTTGAAAAAGTATTTTCAGGTCACTTGAGTTAAGAAAGAATTTAACAGAATTCACAGGATTTTATAAAATGTAGCTTGGATGATAATGGTATGTGATTAAACGATTTTGTTATTTGTTATGTAATAATATACTTTTTTACTAAGGTTTTATTTGCATGTTTCTTGGACTTGCAATTGATCTGGAGGTTGTATTTGCTTTTGTTACAGGTTCCTTATATTATTGAGATCTTGGATTCAATAATTTCCACTATGTAAGCTTCATTTGTTCGTTGACCTCAACCAGTTACGAGAATATATTTACATACATTCCACTTGTGGAACTCTCAGTTATTTCGGGGAAATAATTGAACAAGAAGTTGAAAATAAGCTGAAGAAAAATAATATCCTATTATTTTTCACGTTTTGCAGAGTCCAGACTGTTCGAAATTTTTAGGCACACTTCCCAGTGGATGAGTAAATTAGGCTGAGAGTGATAGTGTTTCGTGTGTGAAATTAGGCAGGTGAATGATTATACTCTGCAGATATAATATTTCTAACAACCACTCTGGGCTGTGTAAGAGGTGCAAATAGTATTATTGTGCACACTATCTTTTGAATAATCTAAAAACTTTACCAAATGATTTATAGCTTCCCATCACAATAATATAAACGTACTGATAATATATAAATAGTCTGGATATCTCACTCATACCCATCTGAATACGCGGTTCTCTCACTGAATCAGAAACTATTAACAAACACAACCATATCTCAATATTCATCGTTAGTTTATAATCTATCCCTTCTAAAGACTTGTGCATATGTTTTTGTGAAGCCTCTCTTTAACACAAAAGTTGAGAAAATATAGCCAAGTAGTTTATTTATACCTATCAGGATAAGAAGTTAATATTTTACTTTCGTTAACTCTGCTCTCAATTTCCTTTTCAATGATACTTCACCTTTCTACAGGCACACTATTTCATGTATGGTATTATATTAAAATAGTTAATTTATAATTTAATTTATCATTAAATATATTTTTTCAAGATCATAATGTGTATTTGGATTTTTAATTTATATTTATCATTTAATTTAATTTTGTAATGTTATATAATATATAAATAAATTATATATGTAATTATTTTTTTATTTTAATTTTATTTTAGTGTATTTAACTATTTTAATTATTTTTATGCAATTCATTTTTAGAGAATAAAATATAGGATTTTTTCTAACTCAACCTAATTTATTACAGTTTCTTCTTGTGATTGTGGTATTCAAGCTAATAGAAGCTCAAGGCTCTTTTGAGGAGGTTAGACAATGAAGTAATCTCATTTGCAACAACAATTACAATATTCAGATTCATTCCATATCAACATGCTAGATAAGAAAAAATGATGTAGCAAACTTCATATGATTCTTTATACTTTTGCAAAAATATTGGTAAAATAAAATATAGAAATAATGACTAAAGTACATAAAATTAAATAATTAAACATTCAAAAATAATATGTAAAATATGATTTAGAGAATAATAAAAATTTAATTATGTGTTAATAATCCTAAACAAGTAAAATGGATTTTACAAATCAATCTACTACCTAACTAAATATAATTATTACAAGTGCTATTCTTTAAGCTAATATTATAGATTGATAACTATATATAATTATTACAAGTGCCATGAATGGATAATGGGATGAGAAGTCTTTTTTGCTCAATTATAGAGAAATCTTCATACATAATCCTCGTAAGCTACCAACTTATACATCAAGGATGAGAGAGTTAAGAACATTAAGTATTCACATACAACAATGTTATAAGTAATCATTATAATTACCATTATTTGAATAAATATTATGAGTTTATAAGAGAGCATTCAATTTTTAAACAAACTTTCATAGATGCACCCAATAACTTATCAACTTACATAATAAAGATGAAAGAGTTAGCAACCCTAAAAATTCAAATAAAACAATGTTACAATAATTAATAATTTAATGGGAAATATACTTATATAGTAAAATAATTTAATGGGAAATATACTTAGACTTAAGTACATAAAAAAATCAAATATCCATGACCAACTTTAGTACTAGGAAAGAATCCCCACTACTACATTTGGCCCCAAAAATGATGTTTAAAGCAAAGTAATCTTGTCTTTTGTGATGAAATGTCACACTTGAAGTGTTCTTTATGCGAAAGAACTTCATTTTCAAAGTTTTTTTGTTAAGTTAAAGAAAGGTATAGTCATACAAAATCATTTGATTTGAGTATTTCAACACTTTATGAGAAGTTTAAACACTTGGAGAGATTTTTAGCTTACAAAAGGATGACATATTTTGTTTCTATCATTATTGAACAAGAGTGGTTGTAAAACATCTTTGATGCTATTGGGTTGAAGTTTACTATTGTATTTCATTTCAATAAATGGTTAAATTATTTAAAGTTCTATGGTTAAGGATCATGATTAGCTTTAATGATTTTAAGAATTGTGTACAATTTCTTAGAGTTTACATGCATTTTATAATAAATACTTGCCTTTAGATGAAGAAAGAAGAAATGAAGAATTGCATTGAATTATCTATGTAGGGGTTTTGACCCTTCATAGAAATTTTGCATCTATGGATGAACAGTTAATCAATATCACCCATTTGCTACAAATATTAGTCTCTTTTATCATAAGATTTCACTATTAGAAGCCTTTAAAGGTAACGCAATATTGAACGTGAGTGGTGGTAGAGGAAGTTTAACATCTAATGTGGGTCCCTCTTTCAAGGTGGGAATCAAGTTAGACTCTTTTACCCTATTGGCTAAGGAAGCTAGATTTTTTCTACAAAATGTGTGTATAAGAAAATATGGCATAGGGTGATCAAATAGACCTTTATTAAGGGATTAGTACACTACTGCATAGACAACACCTAGTCTATATTCTTAAGCTAAATTAATTCGAGACACTTGATCTCAAACCAAACTAGGGTTTTAGAGGGAAAGAGAAATGACTTTGTAGAAGTGTTCCTAGGTCTCCAAATGATCAACCTTTTGAGTTGGGGGAGTAGAAGAAGGTGAATAAATCTTCATTTGCAATAATATCCAAGAAATAATTGCACACACGAACCAAAAGAATATTTTCTACTTTCCAACAATGGTAAAACCTAACCTCTAATTGATTATCAAGGGATGAGACCTAAATATACCATTCACTCAAGTGTGAACATTATTAACAATAACATAACCATAACAGAATAAATTTGGGGGAAGGGGGGAGGGGTATATTCTTTTAATGAAGAAATATTACAAAAGAATGATTGCATCATGTTTGTTCATGTTGGCTTCTATCCTCTATCATTTAGGTTCATTCCTCTCTTAGGCTCGGAAGAGTGCTTCATTTCTTCAATAGTACAAATACAAAGTGGGCACTCACAATTTCTACAAAAAATGTACATAGGCCATTATAGATTTCTAAATTCATAATAAGAGATAAAAATAAAATTCCATGTTGGAATACAAACTTAACATGGAAATTTATAAGACATGATATTGCATGTTAGTTTCTAAGCATAGCATAATGGTATTAATTACATGGCCATATAGACATAAGAAAAGGAACCATGAATTACCATTTGAGAATGATTTAACTTGCGAAGAAGTACAATTAATACTTCAACTAAATTATTTTTCCTCGACATATAGTATACCTTCAAGAAGTCGGAGAGAATGAAACAAAAGCTAGGTAAAGTAGAGAACTTGCTAAAGAAAAAGGAGGAAAAAAAGAAAAAGAAAAAATTGTAGAAGAAAGAATAAAGTGGGAGGAGGAATAGAAGATAAAGGTGAGAAGGAAATGCAAAGCAATCAAAAGAGGAAAAACTATAAACCAAGGCTGATAATAGCCAAAAAATTAACAGGAACAAAAACTACAATTGGAAGTTGAAAGGATAAGGAAGGAAGAGCATTAAAAGTTGAAATAATAAGCTAAGGAACTTGAAAAGGAAAGACTTGAGATAGAATAAAGGGCCATAGAAGATAAGGAGGAAGAACAAGAAAAACTAAAATTAGGAAGCTACCATAAAAAACACAGAGAACATTCAAGAGCATCAACATCGTGATTGGATGCCATAGCAGACAATAGAATAGGCCAAACCATCTTGTAGTAGCTTTATCGATTTAACCATGGAAGACTTGGTGATTCCTAAAGATGGTAAATTCAAGGAAAAATAGGTTAAGGACACATTGCTAAAATGGAATGATTCATTACACTAGGTAGCATGGAGAACATCTTATCTCGCGGTGAATAGAGTATTTCAGATGTAATGAAAGATGTGACTAACTTAAATTTACAACTTATAAAACAGGAAGGAAATTCATATCAAAAAGAAACTTAGTAAGTGAAACAAATTGATCTTGATAACATAATTATTTGTATTACCACCCTAGATCCATCTTAAATATGTATCTACCAAGCACCAAGAGGGATCAAATCTATTGAGGTACAAAACTCTTTTAGAGTGAAAATAGATTTGATCCCTCTCGATGCTTAGAACTGGAAACCAATGGAAATTTTAAAGTTCGGTTGGCAACGAGTGGAAAGTTTAGAGTTTAGTTGGGGGTGGTCTAGGTTTTAAACCATCACACCCTGTTTTGGCTCTAAGTTGGTATAAATATGGCGCACGATCTTTTGTGTTGTAACGTAATGCGGGACTGCCTATTAGCGGGCTAACCCATGTGGGCCGAGAGGGTTCGAACCTTGTCGATCCCATAACATGTTAACACTTGTTGCTATGAGCGGGATCGTCATATTTATGTTGGCAATATGCATGGCTCTAATGAGGGTTGTCTAGGTTTGCTAGGGGTGGTATGCCCGCCCTCTTTGCATATCCAATATGTAATACCGTTGGGAGTGGTGGCGGAGGTGGTGCCCCGTTAGTGACTGCCACTTGGCCAAGTTTGACCATAACTTTGACCAGCTATAACTTGAGAATACAAACTCAGACTTTAGTGTCGCTTACACCATTAGAATCAAGGTGACGAGCACTATGATCTAGTCCTAGTTTCACTTCCATCTGATGACTTTGATTTTTGAGTTTTTTATAGGCCACTTTTATTTTTAGATGCACCCAGATCATTCCTCCCCATTAATGAGCTTTTGGACCACCAAAATCTTTATCAATCAATTGGCAAGTGAGGGAATTTCTCCCTCACTTTCTCCTTTTTAATCCATTGAGCCTTCTTGTTGAGCCTCAAAATTACTCTTTCCCTAGCAACTCTTCTCATTCCTTTTCTTTGTTTTTCCATAAGAAATATGCATTCTCATCACTAATTACTGGTATATATTGTCTTGAGGAGGACATTTAGTGATTTACATGTTATGCTTTTTATGTTTTTCTGTTTGAATAAATTTTTGTATATTAGCTACAGAACACAGCCTATTCTGCAGCTAACCGGTTGTTCTGCAGCTACCTCCATGCTCTAACAGATTCTAGGTGTCAGAAGGAGAAACTAGCCATGGGAAACTTTGAAATCATCATGACATGTACCCTATCCTATTCATTCAGCCCAGGTTGACAAAGAAGATGCCATAAGACTACGGTCAATAGATAAGTCAAACACAAAGAGATCGAGGGTAACAAGACTTTGTTTCGTGGTTAATTAATGCATTTCACAGTGATGGGAAGCATTATCCACAACAACTACCTTTACCTATGGACTCCAACAGCCACCATGTCTTCGATTTATTTCTCCAGCAACCGAGGAAGAAATTTTGTATATCTGTCTTCTACATGTTTGGTTGTAGCATGCTTTTCTCCACAAACAATTATATGATTTTTCTTATAAATACCTGTGTAAGGGACCGAAGAAGTTAGTAATAGTTTTATTATGAAATTGAAGTTCTAGAATCTGTAATTTCTGGGTGTTTTGTGTCCCTGTTTTAATACGAGAAGGCCGCATGTTTTTATGAACATCTAAAGGATTTCTCTTGGAGTTGATTGAGAAAGCGTAGCCTAATCAGTTGCAGAGGGCCCTTGCACTGAAGAAGGTTTGATTTTATTTATTTTACTTCTTCTTGTTAGCTGTAAATTCATCATTTTATTTCTAAAACAGTGTTTATAATCATTTTCTTACTAACAATGTTTATAATGCAATTTCTATCATTTTCTTACTAACAATGTTTATAATTTAGAGCAGTTTCCATTAGCCTCATTTCCTTTTAGTTCTTATCAGTAGTTTAGAAGATAGAACTCAATAGTGTAATCTTGTTTCTTCAATTAAAAACTAACCTTGTTTCAAGATGAGAGTAGGATTGAAGAATGATAAGGATACATTGTTGGATAGTTTAATTCATTTACTGTTATCCTAGTTTAAATTCTCAATTAAATTGATCAGTGCCATTT
Organism: Pinus taeda; assembly: GCA_000404065.3. Classification (NCBI taxonomy): domain Eukaryota; kingdom Viridiplantae; phylum Streptophyta; class Pinopsida; order Pinales; family Pinaceae; genus Pinus; species Pinus taeda. The sequence goes on along the minus strand of APFE030283165.1, from coordinate 1,915 downwards.
ACTGTCTTTGCCATTTCAATTTTAGTTTAAAATACTAACTCATGGTGTTAATGAATGTTTATGGAAAACCCTTCAAGTTGATAATTCATCCTTAACTAAGTGGTTGAACATTTCATCTATGCAATGAGTTATTTTTGCATCTTTGTATTTGCTTTCTCTTAGATTAATGAAGTACAGAATTTTACTTAAATGTCATCTTGAGGAGACTTTCTCCCAAAATTGAGAGGCAGGGTAACCAAGTATTTCATTTAGTTTTATTTCTGTAATTAGTTAGATATCAATTGTAAATTTCACTTTCAGTTTTAATTCATGATTTAGAAATATTGGTAAAATAAGAATAGAAACTTTGTTTTCATTTCTTTTTTAGCTTTGTTTCCATATCTTTCTTAGCTTTGTTTTCATTTATTTCTTAGCTCTATTTTCATTTTTAGATTATGAGCAGTCTTTAAGAAAGCTAGATTTAGTTTTGTAAATCATTAGGAATTAAAAGACCAAAAACCCCCAAAACAACATAAAACATAAAAACAACGAAGTAAGAAGGTAGATAGCACAAACAGTGCACTACACTTCATCAGTTTACGAAACCCGGATTGATAATTTATGTAGAGCAATTTAGGACACTAAATTAACCAAACATTTTGGCGCCATTGCCGGGGAAGTGTAACTAGGTAGCCTTATCTCTTACATTAAAAAAAAATGATATGCATAGATAAGGAGACTCTAGGGGTAGATTTATAGCTAGGGGCAGAATTTCAACTCCTACAATACCACCCACTCAGTTATCACTTAAGAATTTTAATACCAAAATGTCTCATGTTAGTTTATGGTAAAAGTTAGTGCTAGTCTAAGTTTGATGCTTGTTGCCTTAGAGTCTGAGCCTTAGGAGTCTTATAGTCAAATATACATTCTCATTCATCACCGGTCTCATACCCATGTGTCAGTTTTGTTTAAAAAGTTACTATGTGCCACAAAGCCCTTTAGGTGATTTCGTAGCACATGCAACCATTTTGAAGTGATTTCGCAGTGCAACAGTTTTAGGTGATTTCGTAGCGCGATATGTTTTAGGTGATTTCACAGCGCATAATTCAAAATTTAAACTAACTGCGCTACAAAATCGGGGATTCGTGCATTCCGCAGCGAATCTTTCCTAAATGTCAAATATGTCAAGTTAAGCTATAGTTGCGTCATTCATTGTGAGTTTATGCACTCCCCATATCATATCCAACTGCTTATCTCCATCATTGTGTCCGCTAGGTACAATGATACACACGGATTGAAAGTTTCAAGAAAATCTAGATATGTACAGTCTTAATGATGATTGTATTCGTTGCATGAGAAATAAGTATGCAAGATTTCAATTTAGAAACATTGTTATCAAGCGAGGCAGTCATTCAAGCGAGGCAGTCATTCAAGCGAGGCAGTCATTCAGGTGAGGCAGATATTAGACTTTGAGCAGCGCTAGCATTTCCAACCTCCATTTCACTGAACATTCATGGAGGGATCAGCAGAAAGGAAAGATCGCAGATCAGGCAAATGTTTGAGAAATGAGCCTGAAGGTTTAGATATAACCTTGAAGAACAAAGAAGTCGAGCATGCATTCAAACAAGCCAGATGTTGGAACTTTTGTAAGAAACTCCAAGGAGGTCATGCACAGGTTACCAAGGAGTTTGCCCTGAATTTCACAGGACTAAACTCAAAGGTTAGTATGTTGGAATTGCAGGTTTCACCAGACATGATTTCCATAGTTACAGAGATTCCAAGGGGCCAAGAAATTTGGTTTAAGAATTTTAAATTTGATATGAATCCATGCAAAGAGTTTCTAAAGCAAGAATTCATGGATTCGGACTTAAACAAGTCAGTTCCTAGAAGTTATGTGAAAGAGTCATATGCCAATCTGCTTACTTGTATATAGAAG
>APFE030283162.1:0-10484 GCA_000404065.3 Pinus taeda | reverse complement strand
GGCAGGGATCAGGAGGATCAGGAGGATCAGGAGGTACATCTATGAGGATGTCAGGTCCATCAGTGAGTAGTGGCTCACCGAGCCAGAGAGGTGGTGCTCCGAGCAGGTCACAGAGCAGTTCACTAGGGAGTTCACTGATGGATAGTTCACACGGTACCTCAGCTTCTACAGGTTCAGGTGCAGGCAGGAGGACAGCAGACAGACAGTCAAGAGTTCAGGCTACTGATGGTGATGAGGAGGAGGAGTTTCATTCTCCTATGGGAGAAGCATGCTCAGGGAAGAGGAAGCCCAAGTGGCTTCAGGACACCTTGAGAGATGCCACCTCTGTTGCTGAGCCGAAGAGGCCGGTCAGAGAGAGTAGACCACCTGAGAGATTCTGTAGCTATATGGCGATGGTTACCAGCATCCTTTGGAACTCTGAAGCCTTCTAGCTATGAGGAGGCAGCTACGCCAGCAGGTCTGGAGAGAGGCATGGCAGGAGGGAGTATTCTTCTATCATGAAGAATGGCATGTTTGGGAGGTTGTGCCAAGGCCTGAGGGCAAGGTCCGTGGTTTACTTCCAGATGGCTTTTACAAGGTAAAGCATGCTGCAGATGGCAGCATTGAGAAATTCAGAGCGAGGTTTGTGGCTAGAGGGTTCTCCCAGGTAGAGGGAGTTGATTATGAGGAGACCTTCGCTCCCGTGGCTCGATATACTTCGATTCGCTCCATTATATCGATATCAGCAGAGATGGGTTGGAAGATCCACCAGATGGATGTGAAGACCGCATTTCTCAATGGCTTCATACAGGAGGAGGTGTACATTGAGCAGCCACAGGGCTTTGAGGTGCATGGGAAGGAGTCCCATGTATGCAGACTGAAGAAGGCCCTTTATGGCCTGAAGGAAGCTCCCAGAGCTTGGTACTCCAAGATAGATACTTATTTGCAGGGGATGGGTTTCACAAAGATTGAGGCAGATCCGAACCTTTACTATATTGTGATAGGTGAGGAGCCTCTCATTCTGGTGCTGTATGTGGATGACTTGATCATTACAGGTGCAGAGAGACTCATAGAGCACTGTAAGAGAGATTTTGCAGCGGAGTTTGAGATGAAGGACATCGGCTTGATGCATTACTTTTTGGGTTTTGGAGGTGTGGCAGGAGGAGGGGCATTTCTTCCTGGGGCAGGGGAAGTATATTGTGGACATCCTTAGCAGATTCCACATGGAGGATTGTAGACCCATGTCGACACCGATGATTACCAACTGGAAGAAGCTTCATGCTTCGGATTCCGAGTTGGTGGATCCCCCATTATAGAGGCAGCTAATTGGTTCCTTGATGTATTTGGTCAACACTAGACCAGATATTTGTTTTGTAGTCAACACAATGAGTCAGTTTATGTGTGAGCCTAGGAAGGTTCACTGGGTGGCTGCAAAACACATTTTGCGGTACTTGCAAGGGATAGTGGATTATGGTCTGGACTACAGGCAGGGGGATGGAGTGAGATTGGCAGGTTATACTGATTCTGATTGGGCAGGTTGTGCTTCTAATATGAAGAGCACTTCAGGGTGTTGTTTTGGGTTGGGTTCGGCAGTAGTGTCATGGTTCAGCCGGAAGCAGCAATCAGTAACATTGAGTTCAGCGGAAGCAGAGTATATGGCAGCCAGTCTAGCTAATTGTGAGGCCATCTGGCTTCGCAAGATGTTGTTTGGCTTATTTGGTCAGCGGTTGAGACCTTCAGTGATTTACTGTGATAATCAGAGTTGCATTCAACTCACGGAGAATCTAGTGTTTCATGACAGGTCAAAGCATTGTTGGAAATAATACTGAGAGGGGGGGGGGGGGAATTAGTATTATCAAATCAATTATTTTTCATTTTACGTTCAGATCATATACGCTACTTCAGTTTGATAAAACCCAGTATATACGCACTTCAGATAAGGAAACCAGCGTATACCATGCAAACTTATAATTCAGTTTATTCTACAGATGTTGATCATTAATCTGTGCATCAGAACTATGTAAACAGTAACCATGAGCAGTAAAACAGAGTATTTGACAATCACATACAGGAACACAAGATATAAGGTGGAAACCAATGTGGGTGAAAACCACCTGCTACAATTCGTCTCTATCTTTTTCAATTAGAAACTTATGTTTACAATGATTCTATACTGGTGCAGTCCTTTACCAGTACGCAGGCTGCAACTTGCAGAGAGCTACAACCCTCTCTCGTTCTCCAGCTTCTCCTGGAAGGGAGCTACAACCCCTTAGCTCTTGTACTAGCTGAGCTACTAGTACGTAGGTGCTAGCCTACTGAAGGCTTCAACCTTCTTTTATCTTCCAAGGACCACGTTTCATAAATTTTCAGACTAGATCCATGAATAACATCTGCAACAATCAATCTCCTTTGAACAACCCAATATAGAATTAATCAAACACTTCTCTGACAACTGTACCCAGAACACACCAATTCTGAACCCAGATCACTGTAATAATCAACAGAAGCAGCTAGAACATAAATTAAGAGACGTACGCTACTTCAATATTCAGAAACCTGCGTGCATACGCTTTTATGTTAAGATCAACCTGCGTATACGCTCTTTTGACTTACAGAAACTGCGTGTATACGCTTTTGTGTTAAGATCAACCTACGTATACGCTCTTTTGACTTACAGAAACTGCGTGTATACGCGCCTTCGCTTCACTGAACCTGCGTACAGATCTATAAAGATAATTTACCCCTTCAAATGTTCAGATATTAGTTAACCCAGATTATCAGATTTATAGATCAAACGGGCGCCATATATAACAGATCAAAATCATACAAAGATACTATAACTTAAGCCTTAAGATTTTGACCCATCAAGGGAACTTATCCTTTTCTTTGCGCTTAGGTTCCTCCTTCGTTCAGATCCAGCTCTCCACCATGACCCCAATCACTAGTATTCCAAATCTAGCACTTTTCAGATATTCAATAATTTAGATCATGCATTGGCCTAATGATCTCCTTCCTCTTTTATAGTATGAGGCCTTTCATAATACCACAGTCCAAAACCATAACAAGTCAATACCATGGACCCAATACTTGAGATCAACACTTCGGACGAGATACCATGGTCCAAAACCATAGGTTCAAATACCAAGGATTAAATACCACGGACCAAACATAAGTTCTCCCACATGAACGTGCTTTTCCTTGCGTGAAAGTGCGTGTATATGCATATGTGACTTCCGAACGTCTAACCCGCGTGTATACGCGGCTTCGTCAAGGTGAACCTGCGTATATATCTTTTTCTTCTTCCTGAGTGCCTGAACTGAGATCTGTCACCAGAGTGAGTTGCCATCAAGGACAACACCTATGCCATAACGTAAAACCTGTGCCATAATGCCAACAAGCATATCGGGATCAAATATCATTTCATCAGAGACTATGTTCAGAAGGGAGCTGTGAAGCTTGAGTATATTCCCACTGATGAGCAGGTTGCAGATATTCTTACCAAAGCTTTACCACGGGGCAAGCATGTCTACTTCAGAGACAAGATGGGTGTGGTGAGGAACACCTTCCTCGGTAAGAGGGAGTGTTGAAATTTGGTACCGGAGGACAGGTGGTTCCCTAAGGCTTTGATCTTTGGTCTAGGGACTTTAATTTTTATAAAGTCAAATCTAATTTAACAGTGACTTTAAGTGATAAATTTACTAAAGTCTAATTTTAAAGTGACTTTAATAAAGTCAATGTAAAATTAGAAAGGAAAAGTGACTTTGGAAATAAATGACTAAGTGGGTCTTTATTAAAGTGGGGTGAATTAAAAAATAGAAAGTGAGATTTAAATGAGCATTTAATCTCAGCCCTAGATCTCAATCTATTTTATCCATTGGATTTAGGGATTCCTCAAAAGTCACATAGGGTTAGATTAAAGGAGGGAAAGGACGAAAAGGTCATTCATTCTTTCATGACCAGATTGAGAGAAGGAAAGCAAGAGAGCAAGGGAGATTTCTGGACAGGGAGGAGAAGGAGGCAGCAACTTGGCACACATTCCAAGGCAGCATTTTAGCAAGTCCGTACAGCTGAGTTAGCACACAGTGAAAGGTAGATATTGGGCATGATTTTCTAGAAATCCATACAGCAAGTGGTTGTACCTTGGCACACATTTCTAGGCAGAACCGTACAGCTGTACTGCTGTTTTTTTGCACAGAAATCGAGGAAATCATACAGCAGCATTTATGGCAGCTTGCACGCTTTTCTTGGCAATCCATACAGTAGCATTGAAGGCTGAAATTTGGGCACAAAAATCGAGGAAGCCGTACAACATTTATTACTGTTATGTTTCGTTGTTTGCAAGTTTTTCCAGTTGGCTGAGGCACGGAAAACGAGATAAGTTGTAAAAGTTTGCTTGCTGATTTTTTTGCTAAATATTTCTCTCACTGTAAAAAGCATTTTCCAGAAATAAGGCGCTTTCGAACTGGTTTTCCCCAAAAGTTGTAGGGGGTTTTTCCAGGGTCACCTTGACCAAAAATCACTGTGTTTAAATGTTGAATGACTATTTGTATGTGCTGATTTTTATTTCTGCATTTTCCAGCATTCTGTAATATTTCCAGAATTTGTGTTTTCAGCAAAATTTATTTTCCAGTTGTTGAATGTATGGATATGGGAAAGGGCATTTAACTATTTTGGAGAAATAAGATGAAACTGAAAACCGGGGTGGGAAATGAGAACTTTTTACACCTGTAACGTGAATGGGGCGATGGAGGGTATTGTTCCATCGCTCATCAATCACTCTCCATATGACCTGTTGTTCTATAACCCCTCGTCTCCCTTATCTTCATAATAAGCATGAATGGCTTCTTTAGCCCCATCCATGGCCTCATACAAGGAGCCCATTGCGGTCTTTTCTCCATCAACCAACCGAAGAACCCTTACCAAAGGTCGTTGTGAAATGGCACACACCTCCTCTACTCCTACCCAAAAGATCTGATCATATGAAACTAGTCTACATACGCCCTCTCCCTCTGGTTTGCGGCTAATAGATAAAGCACGCTAATCTTGTGAAATAAACATGCTCTTCACATCCCACATAGAACTCGATAGACACTGAAGAGACATAAAAGTAGTGGCAAATCGTGTAATGGAAGGATGCACCAACTCTTTGTTGTTGGTGAATCTTCTCATCAAGCTAAGCATAGATGCATGATTATATATAAATTTTGTTATGCTCCTAGATGATTCAACAATATCCCTAACAAGAGGAATCTTACCTATATCTTCCAACATCTAGTCAATACAATCAGTAACACAAGGTGTCCAAAACAAGTTAAGATACCTCTCCATAAGCAACCTGCCAGTAGCAACATAATTTGCAGCTTTGTCCGTTATGATCTGGACAACATTTGATGGACCTACTTCCTGAATGAAGATGTCCAACAACTCACATAATAAACGCACACCTTTAATGTGCGCAGATGCATCAACAAATTTCATAAAAATTGTCCCCTTAGGAAAACTAACCAAGAAGTTAAGAAGGGTCCTACACTTTTGGTCAGTCCAACCATCTGACATGATTGTGCATCCAGTGTGTTCCCATGATGCCCTAAACTCCTCCAATCTAACAATGCAATCATCATTTTCATCTTGAAGAAAAGACCCTCTCAACTCTACAAAGGTAGGGGCTTTGTACTCTAGGTCAATGACAACAACAACATCAAACATAGGTTGGTAGAATGGGTTTGTCATAGCAATGTTGAAAGGAACATCACTCCATAAAAGACACTTATTGACCAACTTGTCAGCTTCTGCATTTTCCTTTTTTTTAAGTGTCGATTTGATGCCAGGTTGTGCACTAGGTGTGGTTCTAAGAACAAAAAAAGATGAGAAATTTGAGGGGTTGGGACATGTGGGTGGCGAAGGTGATGTTGAAGAACCACTCTCACTTCCCCCCACTCTTGAGGCCCCTACAAGTTTTCTTTTTATTGCTTCCTTGGTGTCTTTTCCCTCCTCTTTATCCATCAACGATTTAATGGCCTGTCGGATGATTTCTGGAGATGGATTTGGGCAAAGTTCTATATTTTGCCCCGAAATTTGCCCAAATGGAATTTTAATCTATTGACACCCCTAACATATGCTTGCCACACAACTTGCAAGTCAAATACATTCTATTGACCCCCCCATATTTGGGTATAGTATCAGGTTCACCATATTCCCACATAGAGTCCAAAAGCCTTGGAATTTTGTTTGAAACTTTGAACTTGAATTTGAACCTGAGCACAACAAAAATTGAAAAAAAAATAAAAATTGTCCATCACATAAGAACCAAACACAAATGTAATTGTTGATTTTATATTTTAAATGTCTCTTCTCACTCATTTGAACACACTCAGATTCACTAAACAAGGGTTTGAATTTTTGTCATTTGATTCTTGAAAGTTGAAAGTTTAAGTTTTGATTCAATCTAGATTCTAAACAATGTTTTGATTCAAATTTCTAAGAAAAAAATAAGCTAAAAACAAACTAACAGAAATATTTAAGAAGCCATTTATGTAACAAAGACTAAGAGAGAAATTAAAATACATACCTAGGAGCAGCAAATCAGCACCTTGAATCTCTCATGTTGAGCAGTGGAAAAATCTCCAAATCCACACCACAAAACTAGCAAATCTCCTCCTCTTAGGCAATGGAAAACACCTCCTCTCCATAGGGACGAATGGCAACAAGAAGAGTGAAAAATCAGTGTTTTTTTTTCCTTTTCCCTCACTTATCCATGGCCTAGGCGGGCTCCACGAATTTTTGGCTTGGATCTAGATTTAATCCCGACTTTTTCAACATGGCAAAAATCGCCAAAAAGCCGGTCAATTAAATCAGCTACTCTAAAAAATCAAACTTTGTCGATTTAATCGCAACCTTTTGGTGACTTTTTCTACACTGATTGGTTGTACTATTTATGTTTGATGTGTTTATGTATGTTCTAACAAATATGTTTCATAGTTAGAAGACTTACCAAAACTTGGAAAGTCAACTCCGCTTAACCTAGTGTTTGTTGAGTTGACCATCCTCACCAAGAATCGCTAGTTGTGTAGCACTCACTAAGTATAGGGAAACTTGATGAGTTTTTATCAAGCAATCAAGTTAATGTAGAAATATGAGTTTGATCCTCAATTTGATATTGATTCCATGGAGTTGGGGGTTGTTGATCACAATTCAGATCTGGTAGTCGAACTAGGAGTTGAAGGAAGCAAGCCACAAAGATCAAACATGGCACATGGTGAGGGAAGCAGTAGTCATGCAGCTCGAAAAACTCATGCTTCTAGTTCTCTAGGCCTAGTGTTGTTCTTGCTATTGTTAGTATTGCTACTAAGGCTAGAGAGGAGTTTGAGAGGTCCTCAGACTCTGAGCCAAATGATGTCTATGTAGCTTGGTGATTATCCCATATGTAGTAGTGGTGATCATTTTGATAAGTGACCATGTTGATTAGTGATTTGTAGTAGGCTAGTGGCCTAGTAGCTTGAGAGTAGCATTGTTTTTGGGCTCTAAAGGACATTTAGAGCCTCATTGCTTATGTATTTTGTTGATGATATGTAGTGCACTCGGTGCCATTTTGATATATGCACCCTTACATGATATATAGATGAGTCAACTTTGCGTATTTTGTCTCTAATGGTTTGGAATCATGTTTTGTAATCTTAAAAATAATCCTTTCATAAAAAATTAATTATTTTATGTATTTTTTTTCAATTCCAGTTTTTTGAATCTAGTTTGATCCAGTTATGGTCCGAATCTCGGTTAGATAAGTAGTCGATTTAAAACCTAGTTCCAATTTTTAGAACTATGATGTGTATTTAATAATTTATGCTTTATGAGCTTTTATCTTTATACATGTTGTATGATCTTCTAATTTAGTGATTGTGTTTGTTGACTCTATTGGAGATTAGTGTTACTTTCTTTGACGGTAACTAGTTGATTTGAGTGATGTTACAAAGCAAGATTGTCTTATAAAGTATGCATATGCATCAATTTTTCAAGTAGCCATAGACTTCATTTGAGATCAACACTATCCTAGTACTATTTTTAGTTATTTCTTTAATATGCTATTTTCCAATAAATAGAGTAGAGATTCATTGAAGCCTTTACTATTTTCAACTTTATAGATATGTTGTAGAGTTACAATTAAAACCCTCTCTTCAAGGAACTACTTTCCCTAAACAGTCAATACAAAGCCTATATCCAACACAAACAGTGCATGGTGCCTTGAAATTGACTATGAACCCATGGTTGATAGGATAAAGTGTACAAGTGCCCAAAGCCAAACTCAAATTATATATGAGCAATAGCACTAATAACACATGAAGGTTGAGAAATATTTGAATGAGGAAAAAAAACGAACCATTGTGCATAAAAGTTCATTTTGATTTATTCACAGGCAGTGTCGATAAAAATTCATTTAATCATTTGTCAATTCAAGATCCTCTAAAACGATTAAAAATTTTCAAATGCAAAGACAAATGGATATCGCTTTGCCTTAGAAAACTTCAATTCCAAAATAAGTATGATAGCCATTAAAGAAATTTTGAGGTAAAAAATGGATCTTAAAACAAAAATGTAAACAAAAGTCGACTTTATAAGACACAATAAGATTCAATATAATGATGTCAACCATGGGCGATGATTCATCATTTTTGTAGTAAAAAGATAAAAAATAAAAACTTTAAAACTACTTTTTCAACTCATATTTTCAACTTATCTCCCTACGATTTTCCTCAAATTTCAAGCGGAAACACTCGTTGGATGTTGAATTTAACTTTTCATCCAAGGCGTACCCATATTGTATACTTCTGATGGACCCTACTACACGAAAAAAGTTAAATACATGAAAAAACGCAATTGCAATCATGTTTTTTCATGTATTTCACATTTTTCGTGTAATCATGCTTTTTTCCTGTATTTCACATTTTTCGTGTAGTAGGGTCCATCAAAAGTATGCAACATGCAATCACGTTTTTTCATGTATTTCACATTTTTCATGTAGTAGGGCCCATCAAAAGTATGCAGCATGGGTACTCCTTGGATGCAAAGTTAAATTCCACATCCAACGAATGTTCCAACTCGAAATTTGAGGAAAATCGTAGGGAGATAAGTTGAAAATACGAGATGAAAAAATAATTTATTTATTTCTTCTCTCCAACACTTAATGAGATAATCTAATTTTATTTTATTATTTCCACTATTATTTTATAATATACCTTAGGAGGCCCATTTAAGGCCTCAAAATTTCTCTAATGTTTAGAGAAAGGAAATATGACTTAAAAAATATTGTATTTGTATTTGATTCCTTGAATTTGAGAAAGACAAGATCAAATTATTTGTCACCAGTCCACCGGATAGCTAACTATTGTGAAATAATAAGTTAATCAAGGAGGTTAATAAATCAAAGTTTCATATGACAAAACTTGTCTAAAATTTCTGAACTAATAGGAACATATCTCTTTTGTAGCAATATGCACTACATGGATTTTAAAATGAAAAAATTAATGCGCTTTTTCTCTACCAAGGAAGTTTGTGTTGATTAACTAATATGATATTTGATACTCCTGATTGCATACAACATAAGAAAGAAGAACAAGGTTTGAAGCTTGTAGTGTATCAAGCACTAGGAATGCAGTCCAATATTCTCTAGATTAAGGATGCTTCAACTCAACACAATTCCATGTTGTTTATACATTATAAGCCCCAAAATGACATTATGTTTTTTAATTAGTTGTTAGCTATTGTCATTTATGTTGGAAAATTCAAGATTGTAGCTTATTGATTTCAATTTTCCTTAACCTTAATATTTGCTTGTGAGCTTTATTAATCTTCTTTAAGTTTTTTAGTTAGACTTTTTCATCAAACAAATATCAAGAACAAAAACAACAACAACAAAGGACATAGAGATTAAGCTTTCATTCAGTGAAAAACCCCTCCAAGGGGAAAACCCATAAAACTCTTCTCTTCTTATAGAATCTACTTCAATTGAGATATAAAGACCCAAACCCAAACCAAGTCCTTCTCCAAGTACCAAGTCATCCCTTCCTCAAGTCTATCCTTGATTTTGCACCAACCAACTTTAACCGACAACTTCAACCTTCCAGCTTCAATACTACAACTCGTTCTGCAACTTTGATCCCACAATTTCGGCCTTAAAGCTTCTATGGAAACCCTAATCTAGACTCCTCCTGAGACCTCTCTAGAGCAAGACAACTCCTCCCAAGGTCAAAGAGGTCAAGGTAGGGTATTCTTCCTTCCAGCTACAAGGTATTGCACTTCATCCTACTGCAACTCAGACTTGCAACTTCAACCTTCTTAAGCAGCACCAAAAACCCTAGAATTCCGTAGGTGTGAGAGAGATAGAGCCCAAAACAGATATTTTTGCTTCCTTCTTGGATTGTTCTTGCCTCCCAGACGTTCACTCTTTTGTCTTGCTTCCCCGTGAAAGATCGAATTTTCTCTTGTGTGATTGAACTTATGGATGAGTGTGT
>APFE030283151.1:4176-21762 GCA_000404065.3 Pinus taeda | reverse complement strand
GGTTTTTACAGATCCGGAGATCCAAGCCCATAGAGAACACATGTCGGAACATGCAGTAATCTGCAAGTTCATGGGACTGTGGCCAACGGAACGCGCGCTCTGTCAATGGATCAAGCAACATTAGAAACCTAAAGGTGATGTCAAACTAAACCTAGGGGCAAAAGGTTTTTTCACTGTTGTTTTTACGAACTTAGAGGACAAGGAAAGGGTTTTTGATGGAGGTCCTTACTTCTTTGCATCAGCGGGACTCTATATGAGACCCTGGAAAACCAACTTTGTACCAGAAAAAGAAACCTTCACACAGGTTCCTGTGTGGATCCGTTTATTCTCCCTTCCAATAGAATATTGGGGATTAGCGACGCTTAAGCAAATAGGAAACCGTCTAGGAACTTTCATCAAAGCTTCAGAAGCAACGATGCAACGAAGGTACACTTCGTGTGCAAGAATCTATGTGGAGATGGATGTCTCAAGAGCTCTGCATGAGGGCTTATGGCTAGAGTTTAGAGATGAGGACTACTTTCAAGCCATCGATTATGAGCAAATCCCCTTCCGATGTAGAAGGTGTCATGAACATGGACACCTTGTCAGAGATTTCCCTTTAAACAAAACAGGGGAAGAACACAAACCAGAGCAAGCAGCAAAGAGCAAAGAAGCCTTCACAAAGCCAAAAGCAAGACAAAGAGCCAACAGGAAAAGAATAAATAGAGCAGGGGTAGAACCAGGCATTACCAACAACACCTTTAGCATTCTGGAAACTGACACAGATTCAGAAGGAACAAACAGGGAAAAGAAACTTAATGAAGAGACAAAAGACAAGCAAGGCCATAAAACAAAGGACAGGGAGGAAAATCCAATCAGAACAAAAGTCCAAATGCAAGAGCTAGAAGACAAACGCGATGAAGATACTGATATGCTAACCAACGATGGTGGTAGTGAGGAGATGGAGCTCAATGAAGCTCTAGAGAAGGAAGGGGTGAACCTCCCAGTCATGGAAGAAAACTAGAGAACTCAAGGACTAGAAAGCATTCTGGAAGTAGAAATAAGGAATATCAGTGATCTATTCATCGCAAGACAAAAGGCGGAATTAGATAGGCAAAACAGGAGATTAGGTATAGCAACAGGCACATGAAATCATTCAAAGAGAATTTCTCTTAATCCAACAGGTCTGAAGCAAAGAAAGAAAAGAGGCCGAAGAACAAATGGGAGGTATTGGCAAGATTGGGATTTAATGTAAAATCAGGGAAAATGAAAGCTAAAATGCCTTCCCGTCTTTACAATAATTATCAGTTTTAAATGAAATCACTCATGGATGGAAGAGGGCTCAGTAGCCAGAAAAACAAAGATTTTATAAGAGAAATTCAGAAAAGAAAATCCGGATATTATGTTCATACAGGAAACCAAATGTGCCACTAATCACATGGTGAACATCAGCAAAAGGCTGGGCAAACCTATAGAATTTATAGAAGTAGCCAATCAAGGATGGGAAGGAGGCATAGCTACTCTTTGGGACACCAGAGTGGTAGGTATCCTCTCAATGGAAGCTACCAGATCGTTCATAGCCACGGAAGTTCAAATGATAGGTAATTCTAAAACTTACTTATGCATAAATGTTTATGGACCACAAAGGTTAGAAGATAATTTTTCTTTTCTTAGTTCTCTTATGAGTTTAAAGCTTAGACATCCCACCTCGAAGATAATCATGGGCACGGATTTTAATATGATAACCTCTCTCCTGGAGAAGAAAGGAGGAATCATAAAGCTCAATAAGGATGCATAACTCTTTGCTGAATTCATTGAATCTGCCAAACTAGTAGACATCCTACCCAAAAATGGATCCTTCACTTGGAACAATAGAAGAGGAGGAGAAAAGATGATTGCCTCCCATTTGGAAAGATTTCTTATCTCTGAAAGCATTTTACTTGAGGGAATAACAGTGGATTCTGACATTCTTCCCTATGGAGGATCAGATCACTGGCCAATCTATTTGGAGGCAGCCTTCCTAGGGACCCCTAGAAACAAGCCTTTCAGATTTGAAAAGTTCTGGTTGACTCATCCCAACTTTGTTCAATTGCTGGAGAAATGGTGGTGTGAACCATTGGACATTAGAGGAACCAGAATGTTCAAGCTCCAAAGAAAATTAAAACACATCAAAAACAAAATTAAAGAATGGAATGCAACTGAATTTAGGAACATCTTCTAGGAAAACCATCATAGAAGGCAAGTTAAATCAAATTCATAAGGAATTGGCTTCGAGGAACAACAGTGAAGACTCAAGGGAACAAGAGAAAGCATTGATGCAACAATGGCAACTCCATTGTCAATAGGAAGAAACACTTTGGAGACAAAAATCAAGGATCCAGTGGCTAAAGGAAGGAGAACATAACACAAAGTTTTTCCATAGATCTACACTGGACTACAGGGGTGCAAATAAAATTCTTCGGCTCAATAGTGAAGCAGGGGAAACTCTTCAAAATCACAAGGAAGTATCAACTTTTCTTACCAAGCACTTTAATCATATAGCTTAGGAAACGCAGGAAGAAAGAATAGAGGCCATAGAGGAACTAACCCAAGCAATACCCCACATCATAACTAATGAGAAAAACTCAGCCCTGTTAAGAGTTGTCTCGATGGAGGAAGTGGAAGATGCTGTCAAGAGTATGTCGAATGATAAGGCACCTGGGCTTGACGGTTTTACAATAAATTTCTATAAAGCTTGCTGGCCTACTATTAAAACAGAGGTTTGGGAAGTTGCAGAAGATTCCAAACGCTCCTGTTCCATTCTCAAATCGCTAAATTCCACCTTCCTTGCTCTAATTCCTAAGGAATAAGAGGCCAACTCTTCAGAAAAATTTAGACGTATAGATTTATGTAATGTGATATATAAAATCATATCTAAAGTTATAGCCAATAGACTTAAGCCAATTCTTCCTGACTTAATTTCAGAAGAGCAGTTAGGCTACGTGGAGGGCAGAAAAATTTTGGACAATATCCTTTTAGCTCAGGAGATGGTTCATACCCTTCAGACAAGGAAATTAGCAGGTATGCTAATGCAACTAGATCTCTCGAAAGCTTTCAATAAAGTCAACTGGAATTATCTGGAAGCCATTCTGAATGCTTTTGGCTTTGACAAACAATGGACCAAATGGATCCTAGCACTGATTAAATCCACCAAATTTTCTATCCTAGTCAAAGGCTCCCCCTCGGGACCCTTCTCCCCCTCCCGAGGCATCAGGCGAGGAGACCCTCTCTCCCCTTTCCTTTTTGTGATCCTTATGGAAGGGCTCAGTAGACTCATTCAAAAAGCAAGAGATGAAGGAAAAATTAAAGTATTACATCCACTTCACTCCATACCGGCAACAACGCACCAGCAGTTTGTAGATGACACAATGCTACATGGCACTCCAACTGTGAAAGAAGCCATGGCTTTCAAGAACATTCTAGACCTCTTCAGCAAAGCTTCAGGTATGGAGATTAATCATGCTAAATCTACTATTTTCTTCTTTAATACTCATATAGCCATTCAGAAGCATCTATCTAATATTCTAGCATTTTGAAGGGGCAGTCTGCCCTCTAAGTGTCTAGGAGCCTGCTAACGACTAAACCTTGGCAAAAAATTCATTGGGAAAAAATCTTGGCGAAAATGTAGAAAAGATGTAAACATTGGACTCATAGGGCTCTTAATTTTGCTGGAAGATTGGTCCTCACTAAAGCAATACTGCAAGCTATTCCGCAGTATCTTCTTTCCATTATGCCGGCTCCTAATGGAGTCCTCCAGAAAATTAGAACTATACAAAGATCATTTATGTGGAGTGGCAATGCTGAGAAAAAGAAATGGGCGCTTGTGGCCTAGAACAAACTTTGCAAATCAAAAGCAGCAGGGGGCTTAAATCTCGTGGATCCCTACACCATCAACATGACATGCGGAGCCAAGCTGTGGTGGTGTTGGTTGAAGGAACCCAATATACCATGGGCCAGACACTGGAAGGAAAAATATACTCCCGATTGCAACGAACAGGACTTAATAAGGTTACAGGAAGTGCCTGAGGGTTCTCCAATATGGAATTTAGCAAGAAGGAATCGTAACTTAGTTCAGGATCATAGTTTCTGGGAAATCCGCAATGGGGAAACCACCCTTTTTTGGGAAGATGCTTGGCAGAAACTCCCAAGGCTAGAAAAACCAGAGCTAGAAGATTTTAAAAGAGAATGCCAGAACAAGGGAAGGTATACTATCCACCATTATTGGAGCCACAGTAGCAGCAACCAGGAATGGAGAGATTGGTTAATCCATGATACTGACAACTCAATTGAGGTAAACAATAATATAAGGGATCTGTTAAGCCATCTAAACAAAAGAAAAAGTAGAAAGGCTACAGAAAATGACAAGCTAAGATGGGGCATGAAGGGGAGTGGTAATTTCACACTCAAAGAGGCCAGAGAGCAGCTAGAGCATTCAGAGCAGGTGGAGGTAATGCAATGGAGCAACAAGGTCTGGGATTCTATGTTTTGGCCTAAAATAAAAACCTTTCTCTGGCTCCTCATGCGGAGAAAAACTCTTACCTGGGAAAATCTATGCAAAAAAGGATTTAAAGGCCCTTCTAAATTCCCTTTGTGCAATATAGCTGAAGAAACTATGAACAATATTTTCAACACCTGTGAATGGGTTGATCACCTTTGGAGATGGACGGAAACTATAATGCAACGAACTAACAGGGATAGGGACTCCATTCAAAACACCATTATGAATTGGCAAAGCGAGTATTCAAACAATTTAAGAATCAACAGTATATGGAAAGTCTTGCCAGGCTTCATAACTTGGACCATCTGGAAAGAAAGAAATAGAAGAATTTTTCAGAATGAGCACAGAAACTTAGAGAACTCGCAAGTTACCTTAACCCAAAATATTCAACAATTAATATTGGTAAAGTGCAGAGCAGATCCTGATAACCAACCTTCGGCCAAGGACCAGCGAATTCTGAAAGCCTTCAATTTGGACAATGGACGAAACATGGGAACCACAAAATGCCAGCAAAAACCAAGCATGGGGACAATTGGTTGGAGTCGTCCACCTCTAGGGTTCCTAAAGCTGAACTTCGACGGTGCCTCAATAGACAATCCTGGTTTGGCAGGCATTAGAGGAATCATCAGGAATCATGAAGGGGAAATTCTTCACATTTACAGTAAAGCCCTAGGGGAAGGAACCAATAACGAAATGGAATTTGCAGCCATGGAAAGAGGACTAAGGATTCTCAGAATGAACCAAACAGGCAACGCAGTGGTTGAAGGTGATTCAGAGGTGGCCATAACAGCGGCCAGGAAAATCTACAGGGGAATGCCAGCAAGTAAGGTTACCAGACATTGGCGACTGGCCAAGGTAACAGACAATATTGCCAAACTATTAGGAGAAATGAAAGGTCTCATCTTTTAGGCAGTACAGCGAGAGGCTAATTCGGTTGCTGACCACCTAGCGAATCATGGGATTGAACACCCTAACACAATGTGGGACAGCTGTTGGCAGGATATTGACAACCCAGAGTTAAGAGGAAAATGCATGCAACTCTCCAGGTTAGATCTGGTGACGACAGAGGATTCCGACCGGAGGGTCGAATAATACAGCGTCATAATTGAATAGACATGCTAACTAAGCAGGCACCATTAAATCCCAGCAGGGCTCGAAGGACAATCGAGATAAGGGCAATTATGTCAGAAGTAGGTGATAAAGACTTTTGCAGTTTTCATGATCTGTAATGGTATGAGCTGCCGCAATATGATCAGGAAGGGGAACACTTGGCAAGATATGGAGCAGGTAGGGAGCGGTGACTGTAAGGGGATGCAATTATACCATAACCCAACCAATATACCATCACGCAGCAATTATGTTGATCTGACATGCAAGTTGCACAGAGAAAGGTGACCATACACCAATAACTTCCCAGGAATTCGATATTTAACCACTATCAGAGGCAACGTGAAAAGCATTGTTTTATCGTGTAGCAAGATAGAACCTCTTCAATCTGCAGATAGAGCTCAGGAAAACACTAGGAGAGCAAGCGACACAATGGTAGGGGAGGGTAGCCGCAATGCGTCTGCCAACAAAGACCTTCCGCAAGCGAGAGAGATGTATGAAATGCAGACCTCACAACAGAATAAGCGTAATATTATCGACTTGGAAGCCATGGTCTAGGAGGAGGAGAAAAATATTTCAGAACAACAAATTGGAAAAGAAGTGGACTGGATCTTGGACCCTGGAACAGTCAACACTCGCGCCACTCAATTCGTCAGAACCCAATCTGAGAGTTGGCGCATGAAGACCCTTCTTGCAAAGGCTCTGGGTATACAGGAAGAACATGCGGAGCAGTTGCGAAAGCTTCAGAACCTCACAGAAACTATGGGACATGATCATATGGCAGTCGTTGAGAGCATTGAATTCAAGCTGAGTTCGCTGGATCAACAGGCCGACACAATCAACAAAAAGCTCACGGTTCTGATTAAACTCTTAAGAAACGTCATTGGTCATGACAGCAAGCCTTCAGATATGTAGAAGGGAGATCCTACTGGAGATCAGTAGGGCAATCCTCCCAAGCAGGAACAGGTCAACATGTAAAGGTCTGTACCGGTCCCGGAGACGTTTAAACAACATCTGAATATGTAGTCTCTCAGACTCCACGTCCTCGGCGGTCAGTATCTTTATTTTTGCGGCTTGCTATCCTCGCTTCCTTCTTCTTTGCGGGTTGATATGTCTTCTGTCTAGAGTCTTCTCCGACAGGTCTTCTTTGTCTATGTCCTTCTATTAGTTTTGGTTCTCTGCCGCCCTGCGAGGTGTGCTGTTTTTAGTTTTTAGTTACTCTTTTTGGTCAACTGAAGTTTGTTCTCCTAAGATAGGCCTGCTGTCAAGTGGCCCGTAGTCTGCAGATGTAGAAGTTTTGTACTACATTTTCTTTTTGTTAATATCAAAAGCTGACTTACAAAAAAAAATAGAGGTATGGTAAATAAATAAAATATTTTTTATATTTACTCCATAAGTCACCTTATATACATGCAAGGGTGTAAACAATAAAAATATAAATAAAGTGGAGGTATGGTAAATAAATAAACACTCTTTTTTATACTTACTCAATAGGTATGGTAAATAAATAAAAATATAAATAAACTACAGGTATGCCTAAATAAATAAAACCTCTTTTTTATATTTAGTCCATAACCCTCTTTCTATTATGAAGGCTCAAAAAAGAGGTTTTATTTAAGTGAATCCTATGGGCCAAATACCATATTTGTAAAAGAGGTATGGTAAATTAATAAAAATACAAATAAATGAGAGGTATGGTAAATAAATAAATTTTTTTTTTATATTTACTCCATAAGTTACCTTAAATACCATATTTGTAAAAGAGGTATAGTAAATTAGTAAAAATATAAATAAACCGGAGATATGGTAAATAAATAAAACTTCTTTTTTTTTATATTTACTCCATAAGTCACCTTAGATTTAAGGACACTCAAAAAATGAGTTATATTTAGGTGAAACCTATGGGCAAAATACTATGGGACAAATACCATGGGCTAGATTATTATTAATACCATGCAAAAAAAATTATTAACCCTAATATTAGTATTAATAAAAATAAAAATGGCACATGGTATTAACCCATGGTATTCATGTGGAATGTAGCCTATTTAAATGGGGGAGTTAAACCACCATAGGTCCATCTTTACTCTGGATCGACAAATACCATGGGGTAGATTATTATTAATACCATACAAAAAAAATTATTAACCCTAATATTAGTATTAATAAAAATAAAAATGGCACATGGTATTAACCCATGGTATTCATGTGGAATGTAGTCTATTTAAAGGGGGAATTAAACCTCGACAAATACCATGGGGTAGATTATTATTAATACCATACAAAAAAAATTATTAACCCTAATATTAGTATTAATAAAAATAAAAATGGCACATGGTATTAACCCATGGTATTCATGTGGAATGTAGCCTATTTAAAGGGGGAATTAAACCACCATAGATCCATCTTTACTCTAGATCTACTAAGTCCCGAGAGGGATCAAATATTGTGATATGCAAACTAGCATAGAGTGAAAAATATTTCATCCTCGAGAGGCTTGGTGGATCAAGAGTAAAAATGGATGTTGTAATTTAATGTATGTTAAACATTTTAACTTGGTTAAAATAAAAAATAAAATAAAAATCAATTATTATTTTATTAATTTTTATTAATATTACTAATAGTAATTTTTTAAGCTCCAGGTTTATGATAACCCATGGGTAATACCATGGTATTCATGTGAGCATAGACTATTTAAAGGGGAAATTATATCATCTTAGATCCATCTTAATTCTGGGTCTACCAAGTGCTCAGAGCGATAAATATATTCCATCCCTCTAAGAGTGGAAAATGTGGAGTTAAGATGGATATAGATTTGTTTTTATGATAATGAAGATATTAAATAGACTTAGAAAATTATATGGTAAAAACATCTTAAGGTGAATGGTTAAAGCTACATTTAGTCACTTCACAAAATTTAGTAAAAAATACCAATATCTCCATTAATATTGGTTTTTTTTATTTAACAAAAAAAAATTCAAAACAGTGAAACCATATTACTCTTTCCACATCACACTTGCAGAAGTTTTCCCACCATTTTTCAAACATTCTCAATATGATATCTTCATGAAAAAGTTTAGGTACTAATGTTGGATTAGTTGTTTGAAAAATAAGCCGGTTTGTATAACCTTTCATCTTCTGTGCTATTCTTGGCTTGTGCTAATGATCTGTAGGGGTTGGAGCCACCGCACCATATTTTTCTAAAAGATGGAGATTGTTCACCAAAAATGAAATTAATCTACATGTTACAACACTGTTAAAAAATACGAGACATATGAGGTTAGTGAATTATGCTAATAAGCAATTTAGATTGGGAGAGACATAATTACATTTTATTATTTAATTGAATATTTCCAATTAAAATAATAATAAATCTACAATTATGTATTCATATATTGGTTGGAAGGCTACTCACAATGGTCACTTCTTTCAATTAAATCCCCTTCAATCCTTTGGGATACCTAATACTTTCTTATATGATATAGCTGGGGGTTGTTACTTGTTGGCATGTTGGGGTAAACAAACTTGATGTGTTTTTTTTTATCTCGCAATTGGAGTCTATGGAATAAGAAAGGAATTTGATAACTTGAAAAAAGTGGTAGCTTGGAAAAAGTTGTGGAGAAAAGATTAATCTCTCCAACCTTGATAGAACTCGTGGACAATATCAACACCTACAAGAACTTTGTTGTGGAATATTATCAAAACTAGTAGAAGGATATGAAAGCATGTATTGTAAGAACCTTGACAAACACGTCCACTGAAACTTGGAACATTGTTTGTTGGAAGAGAAAATTATGTTTCTTTTTTCCAAACATGTATGTTAGTATATTACAGTTTAATGAATATGTTTTCTTATTATCATATATGGTTTCATACTTTAACAAAACATTCGCCAAGACTTCACAATGTTTTATTATTAAGTAAAAGGTTTGCCAAGATCCTACAAGATTTTATAATTTAGTGAAAAATTCTCCATCGCTATACAAGATAATATAATATGGTGAGAGATTCACCAAAAAACTTATATATACATATTATATTATTGATAAAATCACCTCCCATTTTTCCTATGTATCATGGGGATTAGCCCATTTATTATACATAAATTTAGGGTGGTTTTTAAAATTTTCCCTGTTTGAAAGTGAGGTGCCAGAACAACAGCGATTCGATGCTCTGAAGTGGTCACTGTGCACTACGCCCGCAAGATGGCGAGGTACTCATCAAAGATGTTTTGAGGACTGGTGCGAAAGTAGGAGAATGATGTGCCTCCGATTGGGAAACCTCAGATGTGGCTAATAGACAAGTATGACAGACCGGATGATCCACGTGCACACCTTGTGAAATGGACCAAGCTGTATGGGGAAGAACCACAACCTCAGATGTTCTGTCATACCCTAGGTATCATACCCATGAATTGGTATACTGAGACAGAGCTTCAACATGGCATGAGCGAATGGGATCTATTGCGTGAAGGATTCCTATTAACCTTCACATTTGAAGATCGTTGGTGGGATACTATTGATGATGTGCTACAAGCAGTAAAAGTAGTTATCTTCAAAATACCCCAGGAGCCAATAGAAGTGCTTCAGCTGGAACGGGAAACCCAACTGATCTACGCGCTGGAATGTTGCAATGTAAATATTGAGGAGGATGACAAGGATCCACAAAAAATTAACATTCTTGAAACTGAAGGCTATCGTGAGGTTCGAGGACCATTGATTGAAGATCCTAACATCACTGTGCTACTAAAAACGAAGCAGGTAAACACTAGGACGGAGGCCGAACCAAAGTATGCAATGCTCTATGATTACTTGGATTATGCTATGGTGGATAAGGTCATTGAGTTACTCCGCAAGTACCAAGACTTATTCCCGACCAAGATTATGGACTTAAAAGGGATTGTTGGCGATTTATGGATGATGAAGATCACCCTAAAACCCGACATCAAGCTGGTTAAGCAGAGACCTTACTGCTTGAGTCTAAAGTATAAGGAAAAGGTCCACGTAGAACTAGACAAAATGCTCGCAGCCGGAATTATTGAGCCAATGGAAGAATCCAACTGGGTGAGCCCTATGGTAGTGTAGGAGAAAAATCAAAAGGGTGAGATAAGAATATGTGTGGACCTCAGGAAGTTGAATGACACCTGTGTACACAACCCATTCCCAACACCGTTCACAGATGAAGTATTGGAAAATGTTGGCAGACAAGAAGCATACTCTTTCACAGATAGGTTCTCAGGGTACCACCAGATCAAAATCACGCTAGAGGACAAGAGCAAGACGACCTTCACAATGGAGTGGGACTGTTTTCACTACACTGTTATGCCATTTGGGTTAAAGAATGTGCCAGCCATAGTTTCGCACATCATTTTTGCCGCATTCAAAGAATACATCCACACATTCCTAGAGGTCTATCTAGACAATTGGACTATCTTTGGATTGGTTAAGCACCACGTAGAAAGCTTATGCTTGATGCAAGATACTTGCTGACAACACCAGATTGCACTGAACCTTAATAAGCGCACATTCCTCGTTCCCTTTGGGAAATTGTTGGGACATGTGTTCTACAAACAAGGACAAATGGTGGACCCCACAAAGATTGCAATGATTCTAAATTGGAAAGCACTGTGAAGTGTTAAACAACTGCGCACTACCTTGGGACACATAGGGTACTACAAAAATTTCATCAAAATTTATGCCCAAATCACTGCGCCGATGGAGAAACTATTGAAAAAGGATGTCACATTTTGCTAGAATGATGATTGCATGAAGAGCCTGGAGGTCCTAAAGGGGAAATTGGCCTCTGCTCCAATCCTTGTCTTCCCAAAATGGGATGTGGAGTTTCACATCCATGTTGACACATCATGTATCGCACTGGGAGCAGTGCTCACACAAGAGGGCAGAGAAGGCTTGGATCACCCTATCACATTTGCAAGTCGTAGATTGTACAAATCTGAGAAGAACTATTCCACAACTGAATGTGAGGGGTTGGCGATGGTGTACGTGCTCCAAAAATATTGCCACTATTTGCTAGGATGCCTTTCAAGATGTATACAAACCATTCTACATTAAATTACTTGGTCAATAAGCCTGTATTGGGGGGGCGCATATGTAGGTGGCTCTTATTGTTCCAAAAATATGACTTTGAGGTCATGGTCAAACCTGGACACTTGAACGCAGGACCAGATCACTTGTCGCGTATTGAGACGGGCGAAGAACCCACTAGTTTGGAGGAAGGAATACCTGACACACAACTCTTTGTTGTGCGCGTCGTGGATGAGCACTTCGAAGATATAATCCATTTTATGACAACAAGGATTGTGCCAAAGGAATACTCCATCCAATAGAAGAAGGAATTGGTTGTGCGCGCGGAAAATTTTTCTGTCATTGTGCGACACCTATACAAAATGGGAAATGAAGAGATATTGTGAAGATACGTACTTGAATTTGAACGAAGTCAGATCCTCAGAAAAGCACATGGGGGCACTGTAGGAGGACACTATGTAGGACGCGTGACCACATAGAAGATTCTTCACTGAGGATTGTGGTGGCCAACCCTTCACCAAGATTCAAAAGCACACTGTAAGGCTTGCGATATATGTCAAAGAACTGAAAAACTATCGCAGAGGGATGAGATTCCATTGAATCCACAAATGACACTGCAGTCATTCGAGAAATGGGCAATTGACTTTGTGGGACCTATCAAACCTCAGGAAAATACGAGCGCACACTACATCATCACCGTGATGGAGTACCTAACACGATGGGCGAAAGTGCAATCAATCGAAGACTACACGACTGTTATGGTTGCGAAGTTTTTGTTTAAAAACGTGTTGACCCGATTTGGCTGTCTGAAAATATTAATGAGGGATCGCAGAACACATTTCCTAAATGAAACCATCAATGTGCTCATAAAAGAGTTCCAGGTGTATCATCACAAAAGTACACCCTATCACCCACAAGCCAATGGGACTGTAGAAGCATTCAACAAAATATTGGATACTGCGCTGACCAAAGTGTGCAATGTGCAGCGAAGCAATTAGGACCTACGTGTACGTACAGTGCTATGGGCTTACAAAACAACGTGAAAGAAACTGATGAGACAATCACCTTTTCGATTAGTTTATGGTGTGGAAGCAGTCATGCCAATGGAATATATCGTACCTAGTCTGCGCATAGTAGTGCTCATAGGGATGACAGACCACGAAGCTCTAGAGGAAAGAATCGCGCAATTAGAAGAACTTGAGGAGGAACGGTTCTTGGCTGGTTTTTATTAGTAGGTACAAAAGCAGCGTGAAAATGCCTAGCACGATCGCATTTTAAAGTTGCACATCTTCAAGGTAAATGACTTAGTGCTGTTGTATGACAGTAAGTTTGAAAAATTTCCAGGAAAATTCAGAATGCATTGGCTGGGACCATACATGGTTAAGGAGGTCATAGACAGAGGCACGATCCAGCTAGTCAAACTAAATGGAGAACCCTTCCTAGGCACAATGAATGGCAGCTTCTTGAAGCCCTACATGTGTGGGCCAACTATCTGATTAGCCAGCTGCAGTATAGTCTTCAAGCTTTGAGGAGCTGGACAAAGGCGCAGGACTATAAACATATGCAGCAGATACCAGTACACATGTATGAAAACAATTCAGACACGGAGGTCTCAAAACAACGGATGCAACAGATTCAGTAAGCAGCGACTCAATGCACTTCTGACATCAACATAGTTCGAGGATAGTTCGAGGGACTCCACGCCAAGATCACCGCACCAACCAAGTGACTGGAGGTCAAGTCACGATGTTTTTGTTGGGGGCCTGTTGCGCATGGAATCCCCTCAAGACATGTTTTGGGGCTCAAAGCACAAGTTTTGACTTAATTTTGTTGTAAAGATTTTGTGAATTGTGGTCACGAAAGTATGTTAGAGTCATAGGGTTGTCTGCCCTAGTATTGTAATGTAATGTTGGCCTACCCATGGTCCATGGACTATGGGATTGTGTAAATAGAGCGAGGCTCTAAGAACTAACTAAGGAATGGAGGATAGTGAAGTAGAGAGAAGAATAAGAGTCTAAGTGACTAAGTGTGTCTTTGGTTCATAGGGTACGAGAAGGATTTGTAGCTAAGTGCACAAAGGCCTAGTGGTCAACAGTTGAGTGCACAGACCCCTACAGTTGAGTGCGCAAGGCAGAGTCAAGTCTATAACTGACGAAGAAAGTAATAAAAAGAAGTTTTATCTGAATTCTATGTATTTGTTCTTGGGTTATTGCATGTTTGATATAAATTGCAAATATACTATCTATTTACTGCACGCCCCTGTATGAATGGTTTGTATTGTTAAGCATAATTTAAAGCTTGCAAGTAGGCTAAGATAATCAACTAACATCGAACATCAGTAAGGACTTGGGTGATAACTATATTCGGCCCTCGAATAGGGTTGCGCAAAGGCAGCATCTCAGGCTGTGAGGTATGGAAAGTGCGCGTATCAATGTGCACGCAGGGTCAAACCGCAAACCACTTAAACTCATCAGACATCTCCAGGGTGTATAAACCTAGTTCTAGCACCCTCCCATACTACTTCGTGTGAGACCTCAACTTGCACTCTGCAGACTATTGCTGAAAGGACTAGTAGTACTGGGATTTGTTTGGCTAAATCACCTACGAACCTGGGTCAAGCCCCAACAATTCAACAATCGGTTCTTCTAATGCTCCAACTCCTCGTCAGAATCTAAAGTGTAGGAACTATCCTTATCCCATGTGATTTGTTAATCCACAATGGGGTTGATTCAGTCCTCATCGCGTGCGGTGATCTTGTAAATCTGATCCAGGTTTGTTATATGGGAATAGTGTCCACACGGATGCTACTATTCCCACTAAGATGGGTGGCTATCTTAGAAACAAACAATCAAACTCTACTATTGATTCCTTTTATGAAAATAGATGAGAGGAGAACCAAGAGGGCCAACCTGAGTCTTGCGCTCGATTTCCTCTCCTTCTTGATAGAGTTTTGCCGCTTGCTCTTTGTCTGCGCAGCTTCAAAAGGACCTATAGAATCACAGCAACATACTACTATGCAAGGAACAAGGACCTAAGTTCATAAATAATGCAGGATCAGATGTGCATTAACCATATATAAGCATATATAAACAAGTACACAAGAATATGGAAGGAAACAAGAATAGCTTTATTCAGATAAAAAGTAGCAAGAAGATTACAACCATGAGTTCTGACCCAGCATCATCTTCTAGCTAAGAAGCCCTTCTTCACCTCGAGCAAAGAAAAATCACCCAACACTATGAATGTACACCAAAATACCAACAACACTTCTCTATAAGTTACAAAATTCCAGCCTCCTCGATCTCTATGATGAGGGATCCATATATAGATGATTACAGAGAGGTGAGTCATCTTTTGGGATTTTGATTAGTGTCTTCTCTCTGATAGTTCCTGCTTCCATTTGGAGAATGATGATCTCTTACTCATCCCTGGTCAAAAATGGAGTGGCAAGTGTAAGAGGGGAAGCTTCTGGAAGATTCCATGATCTCCCACCTCGCATTTTTGTCCTTGCCATTTGTCCATTCCCAACCATCGCACCCTACAGAGGGGAAAAATAGTATGCATCGCACCCTGTACATTGGGAAGGTGATATGCATCGCACCCTATGCATTGAGCTTTCAGTATGGTCCAATTTTGACCATTTATGAGTAGTTTTCAGTGGAGAACTTCTGGGAGATGATGTAATCAGTTTACCTTGTTCCTTTAGGCGGTGAAGCAACACTTTTAGGGACTTAAGAACCCTCAGTTTATGGACATTTCTGATTGGGTTTGAAGTGCCCAAAAATGTTTATAACAGTTGCCCCCTAAAGCATGAGGTCGTTAATCTTTTTTTGATGTAGGGTGAAATGCTTTACTATGAGGATCTGAATTTTTTCTGAGCTGGGAGGCAACCTGTAATAAGATACAATACAATACATTATTTGAAAACATTTTTTCATGATCTAGCTGAGGTGGGCATTCCCATGCTAAGCTTTATAAATTCATTTTTCATGCACATAGGACAGACGATCGTCTATGTGACAGACTGATGATATGGACACATCATCCTTTGATTTGGATGATCATTTGTTTGGCAATGATGTACACTAGATGTTTTTATATTCCTGAATATATCGCAGCCCAGATGGATGAAACTAGATCCGGGGTCTTCAAAACTTGGCTAATCTTCACTCAGAGTACAAGTCGAGCCATGTGAAAAATGTTTTGGAGTCGAACATGGAAAGACATCGCCTGATTACCAGCCAATGATGCAAGCTGTTAACAGGCGCGAGAGGAATCACCAATAATGACAATGACCCTCAAGGTACTACAGTAAAATTTACGTGGTGTGAAAAAAGGACTTGGCGTCGAACACCACGCAAAATCTCTCGGTCGAAGGCCATTGATGTAAACCTGTCACCGAAAGTGTAAAACTTGCCATTAAGGCATGCAAGCTTCAAAGTACTGAAACGGTTGTTCCTAATTCAACTTCTTGGATAATGAGCTGATGTTGACAAGAAGTGACCCATCGCAAGAGGGCCTTAATGAATCCCAAATCAACGACACGGAACAAAGCAAATGATTTTGGAGGTGAAAACAAACTGGCGATATGGGGTTCAGGGTGGCGGTCATGAAGGAATGAAGCATGAATGTATTGCAGCGGGTGAGACACAGGTGAATTGTCTGAATGACTTCTCTTGAAAATATCGGTGACAATGATGATGGATTGGTAGCGTTAACCCCAGAGATGGATGGTGGGATGGACCAATGGTGAAGACCAATGAATGGAACAACCCAACCCGGCATGGATGCTGAAGGAAAGTGTCATGTTCAAGAGCAACTTGCTACCAATAAAGTTTCTTCTTGTTTTTTTCCCAATTTTATCTAGTCCTTGCTGACGAGTACCTCTTTATTTTTGTCAATCTTGAGGAGGATAACGTATGCTTGTTCTATAATCCGCCCTTCGGGTGAACCTGTCGCTATATTATATCGAGCCTAGTGACAGTGAAACTCATTCTCATCCTGTTGGATGAGTTTGTCGCTATTTAGTTTTAACGAGTTTAACGACAAAGATAACTCGGTCTCTTTCAATTTTAGAGAGTCTGAAAGAAACGAAAAGAAGACTCCGAAGATTATTTTTCGTTGTATAATCCCTTAAGTCCGAAAAAGCATAAAATAATACAAAAGGGATGAATTTTCGAAAGTTTCAACAAGCCGAACAAGACAAGCGCTCGATCTTTTTGTGTAATAATCCCTCAGGTCCAAAAATATTAAAATCTAGAGGAGGGATAACACTTTTGATGCCTTTTAATGAGCTGGAGAGGCCAATCGCTTGGCAATCTTTTCATATTTTACGAGTCAGGTGAAAAGAGCTTAAAGAAGACTCATTTTCGAGGAACGAGTGATAGTTTCGAGTAGCAGCTGATTCTAGGTAAGATTTGGAATTTTCCAATCACGGAAGTGTTACAAGGATGGCTAGCAGAATCACTCTTCGCAGATGTTCCTCAAAGGGGTAAAAAATCATATGGGGGTGAATGATCGGCTAAAAACAGAGTGGAGGTGATGGCGAGAACACGAGCAAGGCTCAAAAGATGGCGATAAGGCGTTCACAATGGTTATTTACCTGTTCAATTTTTAATGAGCTTAAATGCGGGGAGAAACACTTGATCATGACCTATGTTTATTGTTTAACGAGCTTGAACTATGCGCTAAAACTGCTCGTGGAGAGTTTACTTTTTAATGAGCTTGAACTCTGCGACAACATTGCTCGCCAGTTGTATGATAAGAAATGTCTCATTCAAGATGCCATTTTTTATGGAGCTTGCACCTTTTGAAGCTTTGCCCCGAAGCCTCTTGCATGCATGCTAGGAACGACCAACTACGCCTCTCTACGTAACTACTAATATCACCATCAAAGCTAGGTAGGACAATTTTTTTTCC
>APFE030283148.1:0-23154 GCA_000404065.3 Pinus taeda | reverse complement strand
TCGGGTCGGGACTTTGACCGACGGCGCAATAGGGATGCACAAAGGAAATAGCCGATGGCCGATGGCCGATATCGGGTCGGGGCTTTGACCGATGGCGCAATAGGGATGCACAAAGGAAATAGCCGATGGCCGATGGCCGATATCGGGTCGGGTCTTTGACCGATGGCGCAATAGGGATGCACAAAGGAAATAGCCGATGGCTGATGGCCGATATCGGGTCGGGTCTTGACCTTTTGATTGCTTGATGCATACATATTTATTTTAATTCCAATATTTTTAAAGGGATATTGCTTTTCATTGAGTTATTGGAATTTATAAAGTAAGGTTTATTGACATCAATTTTATTTTGAAAGGGACCCATTTCATATTTTAATGATCTTATGAAAAATAATAAGGATGAAATGGGGGGTTGTTTTGCAAGGCACAACAGAATGATAAAAAGACTGGCAGAAACAGCAAGAGAATCTGCAATAGAGTTTTGATCTCTAGTTTTGATGCTAAAAGAATAGGATTGAAATTTTTCTAACATCTCCAATACTAAGTTTTTGTATGCTCTCATCCTTGTATCTTTAGTTTGATATGCACCTTCCACTTGTTTAATTACTAATTCAGAATCTCCACAAACAGCAATGTTTTTAGCTTTCAATTTTATCAAGGCTTCCAAACCTAAAATCAGAGATTCGTACTCAGCCATATTGTTGGTACAATCAAAGTTTAATTTGTATGAGAGAAACTTACTTTCTTCAGTTGGGCTAGTGATCCAAATCCTAGCTCCTGCCCCTTCTTTTCCTGCTGATCCATCAAAGTATAATGACCAGCAGCCCATGATGTCTCTTTCATCTCCTTCCTGCCCTTCTTGACACTGATTTTTCGCAGGTTCATCTTGTGATTCTCTTCCAACTGATTCATTGAAAAGGATAGTTGATCCAAGACCAGTATCAAATGAATAAATAGGAAAATTCTGAGTCTTGTCTTTGCTGCTTACCATGTAGGCCATCCTTGTCTCGCGATATAACCTTCTTTGTTCACCAAACACTGGGATGGTAGCATATGTAAGATCCATCTGCATTGTGCCCTTGATTTTTGCTGCCCATGACCTTGAAAGAAGCATTCCAAACTTTGGTGGAATGTCTGCAATAACAATGTCCATAACAATTGTTTTTGTTGGAATTTATGTGAGCCCCACAACAACATCCTTTATCAAACCAATGCATTGGACTCTTTTTGAATCAAAGGAAAATAAATCCTTATATGGCCTAGTTACCTCTAACCCAAGTATTTCCATGATTACCTTAGGCATGAGATTATGTGATGCCCCCGAGTCTAACATAGCATTATGTAGAGTCATATCATGAATGCTAATGCTTATGTAGAAAGGAGAAAACTCTTCGTTCTGTTCATCTTCAAGTCTTGGTCCCAAACAGATAACAGGATTATCTTCTTGTACATTTAGGATGTCAGCCACTCCTGGTTGTGAATTAAGCCTTTCAACAATTTTTCTTCTGTATTTGTCTACCTTGAGAATTTCATTAAAAGGGATTGATATCTTAATTTTTGCAATCTCGTTCTCAAGATTAAAAACAGAAGCAGTCTTGTCAATTTCTTTAGGAGGAGAAAGAATTTGAATATCCTTTTTGAAAAGAGGAGAATCATCCTTACCTTCAACCACCTTTGAGTTTTCCTTTTTATCTTCAACTGTCCTTGAAGTATCCTTCTTCGACTGGGCTTTGTTTGTTGTAATAGGAACATTTCTATTCCTAAGATTGTATTTCTTTTGCATCTCAAAGATAGCATGTTGATAGCCCTTAAAAAAGTCTGAAGGCTCTTCTCCTGATTTAATCATACTGGACTCATCATATTCCTCCTTAGTCAAGAAAATCCCTGACATTTATTCATCAAAACAATGGATTGATTCCTCAGGAACTTCAGGCTCATCTTCCTCATCTACCAAATTTTGTTGGAAAGGAGGTCTCACTGGAGGATCTGACTGTTGATTTTTGTTCTCTCTTGGCCTTTGCTGATTATGAGGTCTTCTAAACTGAGGGTTCCTAAATTGAGGTTCCTGCTGTGCTGGGGAAGCAGAAGCATTCCCAAGAGCTAGTCGGTCCATCAATTTCTCCATGGTTTTCATCATTGTTTCAAATTTGTCTTCTGGAGCAGATGTAGAAGGTTTCTCTTCTTCCTTCAGCTTATCTTTTTCCATTTTTGATTTCTTAGCAGCAATCATATTCACCTCTACCTTAATTGCATCATTTTGCATGTCAGCAAGAGAGGTAGAATCTCTTTCTCTGAGTAAGAGAGAGAAATCTGAATCAAATGATTCAACATATCTCAACTGTGCCAAAGCTCTAGGAGGTTTCAAATGAGCTGGAATAGAATTGTATATTTTATTAAACCTCTTAGAGAAGTTTTGGACAGTTTCCTCTGGAGCCCTTCTAAGATTGTTGTATTCAGTAAGGGCTTGGACAGGGTTGGTTCTGTTTCCCCATTTCCTCAGAAAGCTGTCTTCAAATTCTACCCAACTATGAATACTTCCGGCTCTAAGGGCTTTGAACCATTTTCTGACTTCCCCAATGAAAGTTTGAGCAAACAATCTTAGTTTTACATCTTCATCATCAACTTCTTCCCTGTCAACAAAATCATTGAACCTATCCACATGTTCCTCTGCTGTAATATTTTCATCTCCTCCCCATGTTGGAATCCTGGCAGCATATTTGCTAGGAAGATCATGTAAAACAACAGGGAGAGCTAGTGGAGCATACCTAGCAGGTATAGCCATATCGAATGGAGGAGCAGTGATAACAGGTATTGTATGACCAGTGGGACCAGAACTAGTGTGAGATAATGTCTGAGGACTATTGGGACTGGCAGAGGCAAAAGATAAGGTATTAGTGCGAAAAGGACTATTTGGACTTTGCAACCCACTGACAAAAGAACTCCAATTTGGGAGGGGTAAACTAGTTTTGGATTTGAGCAAAACTTCAAAAGGATCAAGCTCTTTAAGTTGGTTTAAATCCTCTTCCTCTAACAGTAATTCTGAGGTAACAACCTCCCAAAACCCCTCCTTATCTTTTTGTGACACTAAAGATGAAGTATCAATGCCTCTTTTTTGTAAATCTAAAATAATTTCAATAAGTTCTTCTTCGTTCTCAGACCTCAACAATACCTCATGAATTTTATCATCTACAATTTTGTCTTCAGGACTTCTAGAAAATTTAGGGAACAAATATTTCAAAAAAGATGAAGTATCTGGTATTTCAGGAAATCTTTGCCTGCTCCTTGAGATGGTGTTTGGATTATCCACAGGAGTAGGTGGGTCTGGGTCAGGATTACTCCTTGTATATCTTCCTTTCGAAGCCACCTTTTTTAACTTTAAGATTGTATGGAGTCACTAAGGTAGAATGCAGCCTCGAAAACTTTCTGAGCTCCTACTACCTTCAGAAGTTCAGCTTCTTGATTTCAGGAATGAATAATCTTCAGGCTCCCGGCAGACGCACCAAAATGTTATCTCAAAATCAGATCCTGGAAGGCTGCGCCTTCAGATCTTCAAATTTTTTTTTCATAACCTTATTACCAGCTCTTAGTTGCATATTGATCATTCTGATGTACTTGGCTTCTTTGATTGCTGGTACTGTCCAAGTGTGAAATTGTGTATTGTAATCAACCACTTCTACAGCTGCATTATCTTCCCATAGAGTTTTAATTCTATAATAGTTTGCTTGTATGACTGCATGTCTTCTAGCATCTTTCTTCAATTTGGCAATCTCATGCTTAGCTGATTCCAATTGGCTCTTCAGGTCTGCTATATTGTCTTCTTTAGATGTAATTACTGTTTTGCCTGTGTTCTTCTTTTGCCAACGTTGTGTCCCTTCCCCTGTTTCCTGTGTTCTGGGCAGTGCTTCCTGTACTTGCTGGAATCTCCTTGTCATAGGTCTTCTAGGTTTAAAAACAAACTCTTCAGCTGGCTCATCAAATTTAAGCCTTTTTTAGGCCTTGGCTTTCTTGGTGCTTTCTTGTTCTGACTGTATCAACTCAATTTGAATTGGTTGAGACTGCTCAAAATCAATAGCCTGTAATAAGTCATTTAGACTTCCCTTGGACACTGGACTTTCTTCAACTGCTATAGCTTTACCTTTTTCCTTATTCATCTGGCTTCTTGTTCTTATCTTTGAGACTACTTCAGATGTGCTTGTTTCAGGTACAGTCTTTTTACCATGAGCTTTTCCCTTAGTTGCTTGCTGAGGTTTATCTTGGATGATGAGTGGCTTCACTTGTTTCCTTGTTTGTGACTTTGGAACTCTTTTAGCTCTTGCTTTTGTTTGGAGCTCAGCTATTGTAAAATCTCGTGCAGGTTGAGGAGTGAGGCCAGTCTGGCTTTTGAAGCCAGCCATAAAAATGAATGAATTCCAATCTCTGTTTACCTTTTGAAGGCCATCTAAAACTAGTAGTTTGATCAAACCATGATGAAACAAAGAGGTTTCACAATCCTCTTTCCTCAGCTGTACCTTATCACACATCTTACTCAAACTACGGAAAAGATAAAAAGGTAAGTCTATGGAGACCTTCCCTATGAAATGCAAAAGGAGTTTAAAATGGTAAGAGTAAACCTTGTTATATCTTCCTTCACAAGTCAGATATTTCTGTATGCAGGTGAGTAAATGAGCATAATATTCTTTAACATAACTCCTGGGCACTGCCTTACTTAAATCTTAATTTACAAATTCATCCTTCAAGAACTCCTTGCAAGGATTCATGTCAAACTTGAAAATTTTAAACCATTGCTCTTGTCCTTGTGGGATCTCTGTCACAGTAGATATCACATCTGGCGAAACCTGCAATTCTATCATGGCTACTTTTGAATTCAAGCCTATGAAGTTAAGTACAAATTCTTTAGTTACCTGTGCGTGTCCTCCTTGTAACTTTTTGCAAAATTTCCAGCACCCGACCTTTTTGAATGCTTTCTCCACCTCTTTATTTCTCAGCGTTATATCTAAGCCTTCAGGTTCGGTCCTTAGACATTTGCCGAATCTGTGATCCTTTTTCTCCATTGATTCTTCCAAATCTTAGCAAACAATGACTACCAGCTCCGGTTGGAATTGTGATTTAGCTTCTGTTTGAATTCAGCCTCGCTTGATTATCAGCCTCGCTTGATTATCTTTGTAGTTGAAATTTTAAATTTTTCCATTTAAAATCTCTCAAGTCGTAATCCTGCAGATTTGTCATTCACGCAAGACTTACAAACATCATTAAGATTTATGCACGATAGTCTTTCTTGGGAATGATGATTCGTGCATATCAACAGATCTAGTGGTGGTGATAGTGGCAATGAGTGGTGAAAAGTGATCAGAGGGGTACATGAGCTGACATGAGAAGACACGGCCTATGACTCACCTAACGGACTTTACATTTTGGGAAAGATTCGCTGCGAAATGTACGAATCCATGATTTCGCAGCGCTGATAGTTTTAAATTTGAATGATGCGCTGCGAAACTGCCTAATCGGGATTGCGCTGCGAAACACCCTAATTGAGATTGCGCTGTGAAACTGCCTAATTGGGATTGTGCTGCGAAAACACTTTAATGGTGTAAATGCGTTGCGAAATTGCCTAATTTGGATTGCGCTGCGAAAACATTTTAATGGTGTATATGCGTTGCGAAATTACAAAAAGGTTCGGTGACTGACACAAGATAACATGTGGCTATAAAACAATGGTGGTTGGAGGGGGACCAATGGAAGCTAAGAATAATTTGACTAAAAAACCTCTTCAAAACTTCAGACTCTAAGGGAAGAAAATTAAAACAACAATAGACTAGCACTGACCTTTGTCATCGGGCTAGGATGAAAAGTTACATATATCAGTTTTAGTTCTAAGTGATAACACCACCTACCATTGGAATCGACACAATGAGGAGAATCAAATGGAGATGGTATTGGACCCAAAAACATTTATTCTTGCATCCAAATATATCTCGATGGATAAAGCTCGTTTGCCCGGCTTTTATCTTTTGGCCCTAAGATAGAGATACATTTTGATTAAATTAATAGAGATCGTTTTCAACCCTCTTTGGTAGGGGAAATCTAAGCTCTAATTCTCACAAGTCAAAGCCCTATGTCAGACACTATTCTGAGGCCTAGAGAAGCCTTTGCTAAGGATCTTTCACAAGAAATTAGGTGGACATGTTTTGAGTCTCATTCAACCCTCTGTGGAATTTAATATAAAACTACTTCATTCCTTATAAATTTGTTCAGTGGCATCTTAATGAGTGTAGGAATGTGGTTTCATTTCAAACCTCCTAAGGTAGCTTGAACCTATGTTTCAAATATTTTTGGGAGGGTCTTGTACTTCACTAAATATTCCTCTTCTCACTAAAGTGGGGCATCCATTCTTATGTTGGATTTGATATTGGAGTGATGTCACTTGAAAGGGTTGTTCAAAGTTCTTTCTGAGGTTGGATCGAGGCATAATCAGAGGTGGGCCTAATGATCATTTATTATAAAGGTCTTCCAAATGGTTTCCTTAAAAGTTATCTATAGACTTTGTCAGTTGATGGAATTTTAATGAGTTGTCATTTAAAACTCCACAAATCTCTGGTTAGTATTGGAGCTTTTCACCTTATTACAATATGGCTCTCTAGAATTAGAATATGGGTCAATATTGAAGTCAAAATCCTCCCTTAACCCTTTAGCCAAAAAGATGTCTCCTCAAGTATCTCCAATAATATCATATGAAGAGTCATACTATTTAACTTGGAATTATGGCCCACCATGATCATCTAATTTAATTGAAATAGCAATAGACCCCAATTTAGGGATTGGGTGGATCATATGGAGGGACTATGCTAGTGGGAACCCTAAATAAATGACTTGAAACCCCCTTGATTTTCTACCATGATGGCATTCATCTCCCAAATTTCTTGTTGGATACACAAGTCCTGAAAACATGACAAGCAAGATGAGAGGAAGTTGACAAGGACATTAGGTTGTCGTAGAACATCATAAAGTGCATCCACATGGATGAACATGGAATGGGAATTAAGGTCATAAAGTCATAAAGGTCACAAAGGTGCATCAAAATATTTTTGGAGTGTCTGAAAGGTAAATATGCAATTCCTGTCTCATATAAAATAAAATATACATTTATTGTGGTGATAGTATCCGCAAGATACTTAGAACTACTGTTATAGTGTTTGGCAATGAATGAATAAGCAAGAAAAGGGGCAAGTATCTAAAACCTGTACACTCAAGGCTAGTCTATAATTGATGTTACATTGCCTTGGAATCTCCACCATATTTGGGTAACTCGAATTCTCCATGCACTAGATATTTTGGGTTGATTGCTCAATTAACTGGATGATCACTGAGTTTGACTAAAGTCCCACTGCACAATTGGCCTTCCACTAGTATGGGCTATGAAATTTTCCATGATAAGTGCTTATTCTTGGGGCTTGGTTTTCAATGAAAAGTCCAATGTTCACTCTAGACTAACTATGATCATCAATAATCACTTGGTGAATGCTAGTAGTCAACCAGTAAACCAACCACACAAGAATTTGAAACCAAATAGGTCAAAATGAAAATTAAGTATGTTAATGCAAGAGTTCAATAAGAAATTGAATTTAGTTACTCATGCCTACTAGGGAGATATTTCCATTAAACGAAATCATAACACAAGAAACAACACAACAAAGTATAAGTGATCTGAATGATGATGTTACCAAATATGTAAGTGAAGGACTCGGAAATTTATAGTGATCATCGGAATGACAGATCTCTAACAGAGCATGATGATGTTGTTGGGGAGGGATATATCATTGTGGAGGGATGGATTTAGTTTCTAAAAGGGTCTCAACTCAATCTACCCAGTCGGATGGATTGTTTATCTCAGATACATTGAGATTGGTTAAATTCAGCTTATCGGGTTCATGAGGGTAGGAGAGGGAGGCGAAATAGAGATGGGAAGCTTAACATTCATCCAGAAGGAAAATATATGCTTGCATTTAAAGGTAAAGGGAATGCTAGGGGGTAATTTGATTCAAACAAAGGGTGAATTATGCTTCCCTGAATGGACATCATGAGACTGTGTTTAAGATTCACCATTCTGAAGCTGTGAGAAGACTAGAGTGTAAGCACAAGAGAGAAGCTAAACATATTGTCGATTGTGAAGAGGGCCAAGAAGGTCCTTTCTAGTTCTTCCTCTTTTATATTGGAGACACAAGATTTAAGAGTGTTTATAAGGTAACAGTAAAGCTGAGATGGATTGTCAAGCATATGTTGGCAAGGGGTGTTGTTGGACTGTCACAGTGGAAGAAATGATCTAATGGATAAAATGAATGTCTACTGAAAAAGAAAATTTCAACGTTGAGGTGCAACTTGAGAGGGGTAGCTAATGGTTCCCTATACTAGGTCAAGTGCTTGCAATGGATTAAAGATCAACTTCTACTGGAAAGTCTCACGAGGAATATGATTATAAAATAACTGCACCTGAAAAATTGGAAGTCAAAGTCTAGGACTCATTATAAGGAAGCGGTTCAAACAATAACCACTAAGTTTTGAATGGGATCTAAAATTTGACTTTGTCAGAATTGAATGAAGTTGGAACCACTCTGAAACAATTCGAAACAATTAATCTTAATATTAAAAATTTAAGTAAAAGATGACATTATCCTTCTCTTTCCTTTTCAAAAAGGAAAGATAAGGATAATGTCAACTTTTTCTTTAACTTTAAAAATTAAATATTACTATTAATTACTAGGGTTAGGTTTTGTAGGGCCCTCAAGTTAATAAAAATTTCTTTCCTTTCAGTATTTTTTATCAAAAAATTATTATTTGGTGGTCAATAGCTATGTTGCACCGCATTCTTCAGAATTGGTCAGTTTATTAGAGAACTAGTGAATTTGGTGTTTTAAGGTTAATTCAATACAAGACCAACCTTATCCAATCTGAACCACCAAAGTAGACTAGTACAACTCTAAAACCATTGGAACCAACCAATTCCACTAGTTCTAGGCTAGTTCCAATAAGAGTTTTCCCTTTTCATCTTCCTCTGAAGTCATTTTGTTGGATCCTTTCGAGAATGGTGATTTGGAAAGTTCCATAAACTATCGAATTGTTGTGAGCACCTAAGATCATAAGTAGTTAGGCCTCGACAAACAAAAATTTACAAGGACCTATTACAGACATCCCAAAAGATATTTAGTGAGGATGTGCATGCAAGGAACTATTACAGACCTCCCAAGATACTTAGTGAGGACGTGCATGACTAAAAAGCATAAAAACAAATATCCACCATCAAAAACCATGCCCAAAACATTGAAGTGTAGTGCAAAACAAATTGCTGGTAGGCTATTAATGCTAACAACAATCATTCGCTCTCTAATTTCACAAGAATCTCCTAATCGAGCTACCTCCTCCACTATGGTTATAGCAAGATCTTGCAACTGTGTGAGCTACAAGAAATTAAAACTACCTTCAAATCTCCACCAATTTTAGGGGACTTGACTTCTCTTCATCCCCCAACTATTTTGGGTTGATTGATCAATTAACTAGATGATCACTGAGTTTGACTAAAGTCCCGCTGCTTAAATGACCTTCCACTAATTCCTCCAAAAGTTAGAACTAGTTTAACTGACAATAACCTAAGATAATTGACCTTTATTGCCACAAGTTAGCAATCACATATGCAAAACTGAACTCTAACTCCTCCAACTCGAATTTATTGAGTAAACTAGGTGACACAAGCCATGTCAAACAAGTTAACATCATCCAAGTTGTCTGTTGATGTGGAAATTTGATTTCCAATTTAATCAAGGAAAAATCAAATTGAGAATTTCTTGCTGCATTTTTCAACACATAGTTCATTGGAATGTATTACTTTCACCATGAACTTGGCATAGTTCACATGTTAAGCTCATAAGGTTTTGGGCTGATGTGGTTCTATGTGTTGTGTATACAAATAATAGGTGTCCAACTCTTGCTATTAGAAACAAGACTCCCTATGAAATGTGGTATGGCCACATTCCTTCGGTGAGAAATCTCAGGGTTTTTGGTTCCTCATATTATGCCTTCATACCTAAGGAACAGATAAAAAAACTCAATGCATGGAATCACAAAGGTATCTTCTTTGGGTACTCATACCTCCAAAGCATACCATCTCTATGATGAAGTGAATAAGAAGTTTATAATATCTAGAGATGTGATCTTTCTTGAGTCTTCCAATATTGACAATGTTATTGAGTGGTAGCTTAATTGTTTGGATATATTCGAACATGCAAAGTATTTTCAAGAGTTTGATAGTGAGATTCCACATCTCCTTCTCATAGCTCTATAATTTCTATGAAGAGCCTTGAAGAAATCAAGTTGAAGGAAATTCCTTCACCTGCTTTGTCAGGAAAGAGCTAAGAGACTATTGGCAGCAGGTAGCCAAATCTGACAAGCAGTGAGGGTACATGCAAGATACAAAGCAAGGATTAATGCAAAGGAGTAATGCAGAGGAGTGTACTGACTACATACATATCATCAAACATCTTTCATCCGTCTTTGAAGATATTTCTTCCATCCCACTGACTACCAGTTTGGATGCCTAATGATCTTTGCTTCTGTGCTCTTGAGAGGATTACTTCTAAGTTATCTAGCTGTCGCTCAGGAATTTTGTCATATTCCTTTTTCTTACAAGCATATTCAAGTCCCAGTATATCCAGATCTCCGATGTCGAAGCTCTCCGGTTCCTCTTCCATGTGCTATAATGTTTCCTGCTCTGCCTCTATATCATCTACAATTGTGAGCTGCATCTGAGTGCTATCTACCTTTATACCTTGAGTAGTCCTTTTCTGCATGTTACTGGGAGAGGGCATTTTGGTGTCTACGGGTTGCTTAGAAGTGAGGGCTTTCTTTGAGCTTGATGGAGAAGAATGGGCGGATGTCTTAGGAATGGCTTCAGGTTGTTTCTGATTATCTAAAATATGAACCTCTGGCTGGAGAAGGATTTCAAAGTTGTTGCTTGTTGAAGGGAAGGAAGTGCTGGTGACAGGTTTTTTGACTGAGGTAGAGGGCTTTTTATGGGTCTTTTTGTGATTGGGAACTTTTGTGAACCCATCTGAGTCAGATTTGTCCATTGAAGGGGTGGTCATGGATTTCATATTGGAGGGACAATCTCGGAATAAATGGCCCAGGGCATGGAATTTTCGACAGCGGAATGGTACATGCTCATAATATATTATTTGTAACCATTCATAATCATCATGGTAGAGGCTTACTATGTCCAGGAGAGCTTTGATGAGGTGCATGTATACACAGATCTGCGCATAGGAGGTGTATCGCTTCAGCTTTGTCTCCTCTGCCACTTTGATGAATTCGCCTAAACCATTCCTAATGTCTCGCAAAGAGTCTTTGTCCCAATACTCTAGAGGGAGAGAATAAAGGTGCAACCACATTGGGGCCCAGCTCAGATCTTCTTTCTCTGGGTTAAAGCGCTTGATGCATCCTCTTAGGTATATCCCTGCTGCGTTGAAGAAATATGGTCCTCCATCCAATACCCCGTTTCGGTCCTCCAGACAATTGAAAATGGCAGTAAAGAAGCCCTTAGGCCCTAGCTGCAGTGTTATGTGCCGTTTTGGCTTCCATTTGGCTGCGATCTAGCCGTGCAAAGCTTTCTCCATTGGAAAAAGGCCTAAGAACTTTCCTATCAAAGCATGATCCCTCATAAACTGGATATGAGTGTTGATGCACTAACTTGGGAGTTCGATTTTGGGTCTGTCAACTGCTACCAGCTTGTAGGTGTTTGACATCACTCGTGGTTCTTCATTTGTGTTGTTATTTGCTGGCGTATTTTCATTCTCTGTTGCTATATCTTCTGGATGGTCCATCCTGACATTTTCATTCTGTTGCAGGTCGTTTCCCATATCGGCGAGGGGAGGCATCATGTCCTCCCCATGAGGGGGTTCCATTGCGTGATAGTTGTTCCTTATTGTGTTGTAGCTACCTAATGGCTGGAGGTTAATGGCAGAACGACACAGTCTGTGATGGTCTACCGGTTGTAGAGCAACGTCAAACCCTAAGTGCTCCACTCTCCATTTTCTTTTTTTTGACATAAACAATTAGTTTTTATTTAAAATTCGGCAAATTAGCTACCGAGGACTTTAACACTGAAACCTTGTATTTCCTTGTTACACTCAGCGGGGAAAGAAGATTTTGCTTTTGAATAGTCCGTTGAATGAGTTACACTGTGAATGTAGATAGAGGCTTAAAAAAGAACTTGATTTTGTTTCATAATGGTGCCTTGAAATTCCACTGCTTTTTCTTTCCGTGACGTAGCTCTGCTTCCTAGCTTGCAGAGAGGAGATCT
Source organism: Pinus taeda (assembly GCA_000404065.3). Taxonomy (NCBI): domain Eukaryota; kingdom Viridiplantae; phylum Streptophyta; class Pinopsida; order Pinales; family Pinaceae; genus Pinus; species Pinus taeda. The sequence continues at coordinate 10,814 of APFE030283148.1, read as the reverse complement.
AACGTGCTGGAGTGCCGGATCATCCCAAGAATCAATGTGTTTTCTTTTTGAAATGTCTGGCAGAGTGTTATATAGTGTTCAAGAATGCCAAGAGCGGTAAATTGGCCTTGAAGAGGCCCTCATGAACTCGCCAGCACCTACCCAGACACAACAGTGAGTTCCAACGATGAACAAAGATCGAAAATGCCACGGTTGCGTTCTGAATTTTCCCTTGTGGATGAGTCCGTGTTTCCTAACAACATCCAGCTCAAAATGGTTCAGTCCTGAATTCTGGAGAATCTGAATCAGCGAAATGCTCAAAGGAACAGAGGCCCAGACAACTCTAAAATTAAGGAATGCTACAGTCCGATTCAACATCATTTACTAACAGAGATCTCCTGCTCCTGAGAGAGCCTAGGTTGGCTGCCAAGTCTGCCTGTGAGTTTAACTTCCTCAGAACATGATAGAAGGAGATTTTTTGGAACTTGGGCAACAATAGTCTGATTTTTTTGAGGATGGGGGCTAACTGCACCTGAGAAGGGATATTTTGAGAGTTCATAGCCTGTATAATTAGTCTGGAGTCTCCAAAGACTGAGATGGAGAGGAGATTCCTCTTGATAGCCAGATTTAGACCCTACCATAGAGCAAGAGCCTCTGCTCTGTTTTTTGTTTCATTCCACAGACCCCAAGCAAAGTACAGCTTAGTTGAGCCACCTGGGCTTAAGATAACTCCCCCGCCACCCGCCTTTCCTGGGTTACCATTAGAGGCCCCATCGAAGAATAGGCAGTGATCATCCAAAGCAAATCTCCACTTGATGAATTCCTGTTCTTCCAGATGAATTTCCCAATGAGAAGGGGCTTTAGCAGGAGGAATGGATCTATGCTAATGATTTGGAACAAGCTCTTTTAACCATTGATCTTCCTCGCTGTCCAGAATCATGCCATTTCTTATGGTGGGTTTGGTTTCTAAGGCCTCTCCCAACAGAGCTTTGATCTTAGTGATAATTCTGAACGGGTTACAATTCTCCTCCCTAAATATTCTGTTGTTCCTCTCCAACCACAATTTCTAGCATGTGAATTTGGGGATCCACATCCAGCCAGTCTTGAGAAGGCTTTTTTTTGGAGAGACAGAACGGGGATAACTTGGCCCATTTTCTTAGCAGGTCCTGAATATTTCCTGGAAGATCTATTTTTTCAGGTCATAACATCAGGACACCCTTCCAAACTTCTTCAGCAAAGGGGCACAATAAGAACAGGTGGTTAGTCGTTTCTTCATCCAATGCACAAAGAGGGCACCTGGAGAGACCTTCCATTCCACGCTTCCTCAGGTTATCTCTAGTGAGGATACTTTTATGTGCCAGACTCCAGCAAAATAAGTGAATTTTGGGAAGAGAAAAAAAATACCAAATAAATTTCCATTGAGTTGGCTATGGGGGGATGCTAGGGACAACCATCATACTTTTGTAACCTTCTGCTGCTGAGTAAGAGCCTGAAAGAGAACCCCACCCTCTTTTGTCCTTAGAAGAGGCCTTTAAGGGAGATTTTCCTTGGAGCAAATCCAACAATAAATTGGCTTCACCATCCAGCCAATGAGGGACCTCCCCCAAATTCCAACCATCCCATAGACTTTCTACATCATTTGTCCAATTGGAGATGTCCCAAAAGGTTTCCAGATTGCTGGCCTGAAGCCAAGCTCTGATAGTTTCCAGTTCTGCCATCTAATTCAAGGGTTGATCTCCAAGAATCAAATCTTCCCAAATTTTTATTATTTTCCCATTACCTAGGATCCAATAAAGCTTATGAATGAAAAGTTTCAAAGCTGTGAGACAAAGTTTGAAAACTAGTGATCCTTTGGAAATTCTAGGAGGTTGGTCCAAGCACCTCAGACGCTGCCCATGAAAATATTTTTTCCACAGAACTCTCTTGATCCAACTAGGATTCCTAGAAACAATGTTCCAAAGGAGCTTGGAGCCCAGAGCAAGATTTTGGGCTGCCAAGTCCCACATTTGGAGACCTTCTTCCAAGAATGGCTTCTTAATAGTGTCCCAATTAACTAAATGGAGCCTTCTTTCATTATTTTTCCCTCCCTCCCACAGAAATCTTCTCAGGAGACCATTCACTTTACTAATAAAGGTTTTAGGGGCTAGTAGAATAGAGTTCTGATAAACTGGGAGACTTATGAGAATATATTTCATAAGGATTACCTTCCCAGCATTATTCAACCATAAGGCTCCCCAAGCTTGTATTCTCAGTTTTAGCTTGTCTAGTAGGGGCATCCAGTGAGCTACCTTAGGATTTGATTTGAACATTGGGATCCCAAGATCCTTAAATGACTCCTAAGTTAGGGTTCTTTCCATTTATAATAGCCTTACTATGTCTGTTAAATCTTTGATCGAGCAATTCCAACCATAGATCGTACTTTTTAGATAGTTAATCTTGCTGCCCGAAACCTCCCTATAAATGTCTAGCTCCTTCTTGAAGGTTCTAGAAAAATTTATGCTAGATCCTCCAAGTAATAATGTATCATCAGCAAACTGGGCATGATTTATGTCTTTAACATTGTGAACCATCCTCAGGCCTGGCAGAGTTTGGATCTGTTGACAGTAGTCTAGCTGGAAGCTGAGCACCGAAGCTTGAATGGGTAAAGAAGTGGGGATAAAGGGAAACCTTGTCTTAGCCCCCTTGAGGCCTGGAAAAATTATGTTGAATGACCATTAACCAGAGGCACTATCCAAGGGTAGGCAATGCAGGCTTTCACCCAAGTTATGAGAACTTTTGAGAAGCCAAATTTCTCCATCACAGAAAACAAGAAATCATGTCTCACCCTATTAAAGGCATTTGTCAAATCTAGCTTAATCACCATGCCTTTCTCTTTTTGATGACAGCTTGAATGAATTGCTTCTTGCACCAACACAATATTGTCAAGGATCTTTCTCCCTTTTATGAATCCTCCTTGGTTTTCAGGGATGATGACCGGTAGAATTTTCTTAATACGGTTGGCTATTATTTTTGTAATCAGCTTATAACTTGTATTACACAAAGAGATGGGCCTGAATCTGCTAAAATCGGTGGCGCCTTTGTCTTTCGGAATCAAGGCAAGGAAGGCCGAGTTGGTACTGCCTCCAATCTTGGTGCAGGTCTGAGATTTACAGATCATTCTCAGAAGGTATTTTTTAATTGTAGGCCGGCAAGTCAGGTAGAACCTTGTAATGAACCCATCAGGGCTCGGGGCTTTATCCAAATCCATGCAATCCAAAGCTTCTTTAATCTCATTCATATTGATCGGATCAGTCAACATAATATTGTCAGAATATTGAACACAATGAGGAATAAGATTAATCGGATAGGCTTGAGAATCGATAGGAGGGTCTTCCGGGGTAGAGTAAAGATCTTTGAAGAAGGAGTGAGCTGCTCACTTTATGCCTTCAGAATATTTAACCACAGTGTTTTCATAGTGAATTTCATTTACTTTTTTGAAGTGCTTGCGTGCTTCAACTTGCTTATGGAAGTAGCTTGTATTTTTGTCTCTGGCCTGTAACCAAAGATTTCTGGACTTCTGTCTCCAGAACTCTTCTTCATCCCTACTTGCTCTATGGAGATCTTTTTGCAGCTCTACTTCCTTTTGAAGAAGGATTTGAGTTACATCAGAATTCTTCATTATTAATTGATGGCCTGCTAAATTGTCATGCATCTCCTTTCTTTTGGTGGTGGGCGTTTTCAACCTTTTAGCCCACTCCTTGAGCTCCCTTTTAAGTCTCGTCATTTTTTCTTCCCACACAAAGAAAGGGGATCCTTGAACTTGTTGGTTCCAGGCCTCAGAGACCACTTCCTAGAATCCTTCTTGATGAATCCATAGAGAAATGAATTGAAAGGGAATGGGGCCAAGATTTCCATCCAAGGAGAGCTCAAGCAAAATGGGTTTATGGTCAGAGGTGTAGTTCGGCAGAATTTTAGAGCTGGCCATTAGACCACAAGTCAAGAAGGAGGATTGGACTAGAAATCTGTCGAGATGAGCAACAATGTGACCAGGGCCTATCCGTTTGTTTGACCAGGTGAATTTCCCAGATGTGGGCTTGATATCCTCCAATTCCCAATCTAAAATGAGGTCTTCAACCCATTCTCTAGCTTGGTCCCTGACCAACGAGCCCTCCTTTTCTCTTATGTAGCTAGTGTAACATTCAGATCACCTGCAATAATAATATTTTTGGGTTGTGCAAGAAAATATAGGACTGGAGTGAGTCCCAACAAATTTTTTTCAGATGCTAAGACCAGAGCATAAAGATTGAACATACTTACTTGGTGGCCAGATTCTTTATGGAGGAGCTTAGTGAGTAGCCAATGGGGGCAACATTCTTCGTGAATCAAATCATATTTGGAGCTGTCCCAAAAGGAGGCAATCCCTCCAGAGGCGCCTCTAGCGCTGACTTCTCTCCCTTGGCCTTTATGCCAGAATGCTTTGCTTGCTTGGAGGAGTAGAAGGTCCTCCAGTTTTGTCTCCTCGACGAGAAGGATTTTAGGCGAGTACATCCTTACAATGTCTTTCAAAGCTTCTTCTTTCAACCTGCTGCCTAACCCTCTGCAATTCCAGGAGACGTATTTCATTATTTACTGGCTTGGAAGGTTGTGGCTCCTTTTGGAGCTTGACCATGCTTGCACCTAGATCTGGTATTCATCATTCCTTTGAGAGTTTTCTGAGAGCCTTGGAGAACATCCAGATAAGTTTGTTCCTCTCTCTGTTTCTTCTTAGACTTTTGAGCCCTGGCCAACTTGATAGGAGTGACTTGCGAGCTGTCTGAATCTAAGACTCCATCTTCTGAATATCCCTCAAAATCGGAGCCCAGACTGATGCGCTCCTCGTTTTCTTCTTTTTCTCCTTGTTCATCCTCTGATGGAGGAAGATTTGACTTTGCCTCTGCTTCTTTCACTTTCTTTGACGTGTCTTCTGGTTCCTCTTGGGTTCCAATGGCATCCGTCTTTACCCCAGAGGAAGAACCCTCTTTTGGAACTTCTTTGGCTTTTGGTTTAGGTTGGGACTTCACCAATGGCCCTGAATTTTTCTTCTCAGTTGGTTTTGGGACTGCCTTTCACTCTTTGATTTCTTTCCATCCTTCTTCGTCCACTTTGTCCCCAGTTGGAGCTTTTGGGGAATTTCGTTGGAAGTGTCCATGTTTGTGACAGGTTCTGCATTTGAAAGGCAGTTGCTCGTAATACAATTTTTGATAGTGATGCCATTCTCCGACTGTAAGTTTTACCACTTCGGGCAGTCCAGCTTCCAGATCAACTTCCACACAGATTCTTGCGAAGGTATATTGGCCCTTGTTATCTACTTTTCCAATGAAACGGCCTAGGCCATTTCCAATCTTCTGCAAGGTGTGATAGCTCCAGCAATGGATCGGAAGACTGGGAAATCGGACCCAGACTGGGACCTCTTTAGGGGTATCGATTGAGGGATCGAAGTTGGGGGTCCACTTATTAAGATACAGACCCTGATTTCCCATAAAATATAGACTTTTTCTGAAAACCAAATTTCGATCTTCTTTGGAGGTGAACTCGAAAATGAAATACCCTCTTCCGACAGCATAGAAAATCACATTGTTTTCCAGCTGGGACCTCCAGTTGCGTTGTATCCAGTCATCCGTTGTTTTTGTAGAGGGCCAACATCCCATAAATTTTCCTACTAACCCTTTGTCAGCCAGGGCTAGGGCAATTTTTATCGGTTGGTCTTTTGGCAGGGCGATCTCGGGAATTTCCTCCAGTTTTTTGATGAATTCCGGGACTTCTGGAATAAAACTTTTCTTCCCTTTCTGCTAGAGAAATATTCTGAATGCTTCTTCTGAAGATAATGGCGGGGTGGGAGAAGGCTCCCCACCCACAGGCGCACTCATGGCGGCGGCTACGCTCCTCTGCGATCACAAAACCCAGACGTGGACGTTGTGCCAGCAACAACACTGGCTAGATGAGGGAGGCAGAGCCTGATTGCGGGGATGTCGAGAAGGATTGAGAGCCCAGAAACAGGGGTTGCCAGGCAAGGGGCCTGCGGAGGGCCGCAGGGGCCGAGGAAGCAAGGGCGTGGGAGCTCCAGTTCAGAACGCGCGCGCAGATCACCCTGAAACTGAGCACTGCCCTCCATTTTCATTCGAAGTGAAATATCGTATGAAACATAGGTTTGATCTAAAGTGGTCATTGTATGAAATATAAAGTTTTGTCTTAAAATATTTTTGTCTCAAAATGCTTTTGTCTTAAATATAAAGTTGTCTTAAAATAATTTTGTCTTAAATTTTTTTTGTCTTAAAATAATTTTGTATTAAACTATTTTTATTTTAAATATAAATTTTTGTCTCAAACTACTTTTGTCTTAAATATAAAGTTTTGTCTCAAAATATTTTCGTCTTAAATTATTTTTGTCTTAAATATAAAGTTTTGTCTTAAAATATTTTTGTCTCAAACTACTTTTGTCTTAAAATATTTTTGTCTTAAAGTTTTTTGTCTTAAATATAAAGTTTTGTCTTAAAATATTTTTGTCTCAACCTACTTTTGTCTTAAAGTTTATATTTAAGACAAATCAATTGATATTAATTTTTAATGTAAAATAACTAAAATAAAAAATAATCTTTTGAGACAAAAGATTTATTTTGTCTTAAAAAACTGTCTCAAAAGTGCCCTTGGTGTAGTAGTGTGCTCTCATATTCACTACCATTGTTGTATTTATTTACGTTGCAGAGACCGTAAATAAAAGGATCAGATTGCCCATCGACAGCTAAGATTGAAAGTACATTACGTTGCAGTCCAAATAACAATAATGCCATCCAATACCACCGCCATCATAAGCTACCTTCCATCTTCTATGTTATTATGGCAGACAAAATGTTATGATATTGGGGAATTGAGAGGGAGAGGGAGAGGCGACGGGGTACGTATATGGTACGATATTGTAATCTTTATTTGTTATTCGTCTTAATGCTGGAGGAAGAAGAGAGGACAAGGAATGAATGAAGCAATGCACAAACGAACAAAGGAATGAAGGAGTCTATGCATAGACAAAGGAAAAGCGAATTTCAGTTGATATTAGGAGGGAATAAAAGAGAGGATTTTATAGATGGAGGATGCAATGAAGCAACAAAAAGATGAAGCGAGTTGTTGTAAGCGGACTAAGTCTACTGCTGGAGTAGACGTCGCATGAGAACATGGAAAATGGCAAAACCACCCGTTACAAGATAATAATAATTTGTTTATTGGACTTTTTTAGAGGTGCAGTGATGAGCAACATTTTGCTTTCAATACATTGTCAAATAAATTTATAAATATGTTAATATATGGATGGGAAATGACAAATAAAAAGGAATAGTCTTCAAGAAGATTTTGGTTTGGTCAAATCGTTAAAGAATACATTGTTTTACATATTATGTGGTCAAAATCGTATTTTTCAAGAATCGTACTTCAACTGCCTTTCATTTGAAAACTTAACTCTCAATGATGGGAATTTATATATACTATTATAATTTCAAATTTGGAAAAATTAATTTCATTATATTCAGTTTTCGAGAAATTTTTTGTCGAAAATCAAATGAAATACCATTTACTGACGCGTTTCGAACCAACCAGTGTGGTTCATCATCAGGACAAGTTGAAGAAACAAATCCAGCTTAGCATGTTAAAAAGTCTGAGCAGAGCCTCCAACGGCTAACTTGACCAACGGCTAATTTTGACTTTAGGACTAAGGTCATAATTTTTTTTTTATAATTTAATGGAAATTAGTTATATTAGGTGACCAATAAAAATAATTTTAATTGGTGTTAATGGTTAGTTAAAAAGGTATTGTTTAATAAAAAATTATAAGCTATTTAGTATTTAAATGGAAATTAGTTTATATAAAGGACCTTTTAATATATGTAATAATATATGTATAAATTTATCAAGTAATATTATTAGTTGTTAAGATTAAAAGTTAGTTAGAATTAATAAGATTATTGGTGACACGAAAGATTAAGTTAACTTAACATATTTAAATGTTTAATAATAATAATTATAATAAAATTAATTAATTAGAAAGTTAAGAATGGTTATAAATTGTACTAATGAATTAACAAATTATCAGGGAAAAAAATAAAAATAATTTAATTAATTAATTAAAAATTGAATTATTGAAAAAATAAGAATAAATAATAAATAAAATAAAAATTATATATATATATATATATATATTATTATACTAATATATATATTATATATTAATGAGAAATATATCAAGTTAAAAAATAAAAATTTAAAAATTAATAAATAATAATAATAATAAATTAATTAAGAAAGTAGATGGTTATAAAATGTACTAATATTCATCGTGTGGACGCCTGAATGATGATAATTAGATTAAGTGAAGAGACAAAATAAGGAAGGCACCCTAACCCTCAAATCTAAGAAACCAATATGATAAGCGAATTTTTTTATTAAATATTTTTTAGACTTTACCTTTTGAATCCCTTTCTCTTACATAAAATTTACCAATGTAATGGATCAAGAAAAAAAATTAATAAGTATTATGTATATTAATGAATACAATTTACCAATATAATAGATCAAGAAAAAAAATTAATAAGTATTATGTATATTAATGAATGTTATATGATTGGGAGAACTGGGGTTTTCGGATCTGCAATGGCACCTCTCGCTAGGGCTTTCAACGCAGCTGCATACGCAGGGGCTGGACCACCCTAGAATCCATTGGAAGCTGAGGCTCCACGTTTCCAAAACGAGCAGGCGCAAACTTTCTATGGAATTTATCAGCAATACGGATATGGAAGGTTTACTTCGTAGCGGAACCCGCCTTTGCTCCTGCGACTGACTTCATGGACAGGGCAGCGGTAGTCTTTACACTGATCCCCCTGAGCAAGATCCATGGCAAGAAAGAAAACCCCTGCCATTGTTCGGCTGGATGGATGCAAAGTGCCCAGAGTAGGGATCTCGCAGCAGGTCCAAAATATGACCGCAAGGGCGTATGGGAAGATGAGAACTGCCAAATGACTGGCCAGATCTGGGGCCTCCCCACAGACACCAAACAACCCATTTTGGTCATCCGCGAGTACCGGAAGATGGTCTTCATGGCGGTTAGTCAATATAAGGGGCAACGATGCATTACTGGGTCTGGATCAAGCAGATCGCACAACATCACTGTTGAATGCTTTCGATCTGCCGGATTACACATTGGATCTGCTAAGGCAGCACCTGGAAAATGGCTAATTGGAGGCGGACAGTTCTCTTCCACAGTGGGAAGATATATAAACCCTAGATTTGCCATCTTTTCGCCAGATCTGGCTTACAAACTAGTGAATCGGGGCTTGCATAAGGTAGACCTGTCATGCATGAATATAGATCTGATATAAATCTTTATCAGATCAATAGAAGGCAGATATTTTAGTGTAGAAATCAGAAAAGGGATGAGCGTTCAAGAGTTAAAAAATAAGATCCAGATCAAACTGGGAACCCTAATATCATACCAAAATCTGATATTTTCAAGGCTTTGCAAGCAGGACCAACATTCACTCCAGTACCATGGAGTTGTTAAAGATTCAACCATCATCCTCAATCTGAGACTGCGAGGCAGGTGCAAGGGGGCCAGCTAAAAAACAACAGGCTCCTTTCGCGATGCAGTCAAAGGAAAGGAACCACTGCCAAACAAACCATCACCCTCAACAGAGCTACCAGGCCCCTACATCATGGAACAGAAGCCGGAATCACCTATGCTAAGAGTATCTCTCCCGGAGGTAACAAATCTATACATAGATTTAACCCACAATGTTGTTATATGTAGATTTAATGGTTTCTGGCCAAAAGCAAATGCTCTACATCAATGGATTTTCTCAACCTGGTCACCAATTTGTGAAATATATCTATGCCCTAAGGGTTTTTTCATAGTCAGATTTAGCACAGAACAGGAATGAGACAATATCATTAATCATGGGCCTTGGTTTTGGGGCAACATTGGTCTCTTCATCACCCCCTGGTTTCCAGACTTCGATGCCAACACCATGATAGTTTCAACAATGCCAGTTTGGGTAAGGTTGCATAACCTCCCACTGCATTTATGGCACCAAAAGGTTTTAATAGCCATTGGGAACTCCTTAGGAAAGTACCTTAAAACAGATGAAGACAAAGCTATTTGGGGAATCTTCACATATTCTAGAATATGTGTAGAGGTGGACTTAAGTCAACGACTACCAGATCACATCACCTTGAATTTCAATAATTCACTGTGGACACAACCGCTTGACTATGAGAACACAGTATTCAGATGTCGTGGCTGCTTGCAGACAGGACATCTACAATACGCCTGTCCACTGGCTAGTAAGGAGTCAAAAGGGAATAAGAAACAACAGAAAAAACCCAAAGGTTGGTAGCATACCGAATCGCTGGAGGAGGAGGAATTGAAGACAGAACCTACAGATATGAAAATGAGACAGGAAAACATACAAGAAGTGAGCACCCGGGGACCTAATTTGGGGCCAAATAACTTGAAACAACAACCAGAATTTCAGCTGGAAATAAGTGGCACCAAACGAGCACATGATTCCAAAGGTTTAGAATCTGAAAAAGAGCAACCTATGAATACAGCGGAAAATCAACGTGCTATAATTGTTTCCACTCAACACACTGGAGGTTGGCGAAGAGTGGAGAAGAAAAAGGGCAGGAAAGTATAGGCCTACTGGAACAATACTTCTTTTCTTGTTATTTTTGTATGATTATGAGTCCTGATTCTCAGGAAAAACTCATATGCATATGCTTTAAGCATCTACAAAATGTAATTTTCTTCATATGAATAAAATTATGACTTTTTTCTACGG
>APFE030283143.1:0-11241 GCA_000404065.3 Pinus taeda | reverse complement strand
TGCAACCAATTTCTAATGAAGAACTGGGCATTGATGTTGTGAAGCCTTACCAGCCTCCTCTTCCTCAAGTGCAACAACAGCCAAAGGGGGATGGAGTGATATTAACATCATCGCTCGGTGATAACGAGGATGGAGATATTAAAGCTATTGTGAGTTGTGGAAAAGTGCCTTCTTATTCCCTGGAATCGACACTTAGTGGAGACTGCAGGAGAGCTTCTTCAGTGAGAGGAAGGGCTTTGGAGATGGCAAATGAGAAATGTCTAGATGGGTTTACCTCGGATGGATTTGATCATGGATCCATCCTTGGCCAATGTTGCGAACTACCTATTGGGTATGTACAGATTCATGTGGTTGTTGCACAAACTCTTCTGCTTGTTGGCTTTGAAAACATGGTTCCCATGGTCACTACCGAGGGCTACTTGATGGACAACACCAACAAAGGTTGTAAGGTCATTCATTTTTTTGGGGGTGGTACACGTGTTCTTCTTAGAAATGGCATGACTAGGGCTCCTGTCATTCAATTCCTCACAACTAGGAGAGTTGCACAACTCAAGTTTTACTTGGAACATCCCAATAACTACAAAATATTGTCTCTCATCTTCAATAGGTATGGTGATTAAATTTATTTATTTTTCTTTTGGATAACATGCGTACACACTCTAGCAGTTTTATCGATTCAAAATACCTTAATGTTATATATGCTCAATCTATCAATTATTCAAGAGAACCATATTGTTGTATATGAGCAAGTAACCATTTTGTAAGTAATATAAACTGACTCTTTCTTGTTAATTTGATGTTCTTATGCATAAAATAACAACACCATGAGGTTTTCTAGGCTCAAGGAATCAAGTGCGCAATTGCAGGAATGAATATGTACATGAGGTTTTGTTTTTCCAATGGAGGTTCCATTGGGATGAATATGGTGTCCAAGGGCATGAAAAATGTTTTAGATTTCCTTTAGAAGTAGTTTCCTAATATGGATGTTATCAATGTTTCTGGCGAGTCTCTCTAGGCCATGCAAGTCTCAATGATTTTGATTGAAATTTGGGTTTTGGGTCATCCCTCTTTCCATTAGTTATGTGGACTCTTAATTCACTACACTTTTTGTTATTTCCTTTTTGCCATTGTTTTGTTTAAATTATTTTTGTTTAATGCAATTTGTTTTTTCCAATCACTAGGTAATTTCTGTGCAATTTATGTGCACGCACGAAATCCACAATTGTGAATTGGATGAAACGCATGGGAAATTCGTAGTATGTGAGGTTATCATTACTGAGGTAGTTGTTAGCAAGGTCTTCAAGACCACAATTCCATCTTTGTTAGAACTAAACATGCTTAAGAACTTAACTCGATCTACACTCGTTGTTGCCATGGGGACCTTCAATGCCCATGCATCTAATAATGTCTGTGTTGTATTTATTTAATGCCATTGCATTAGGGCTCGATCGAGCTATGTTTTCCTATTAAATTTCTCGCATGTGGTCTACGCGTGACATTTTCACAGAGTGCGAGACATTTTAGAGCTCGACTGGGAGTGTTTGAATAACTCGACTGAGAATTTTTACTTCAGTACGATGAATACTATGGTTTTGGTGAAAGAAAATATGGGCACAAAAATTAGAAAAAACAATTGCAGATGAAATGGATTGTTCCATTGATGGATCGACTTATGCTACCACTAAACTTGTTGGAGTTGGGCATTTAAAGAAGTTCATGAATGGTAATAGTTATACCAAATCAAACAAAAATCCATCTGATGCTTTGTTACTGCCCATGGGAATGACGAACAAGGTGTTCTTTGTCATGTTTTTCACGCCCTCCTATTTTCTCTTGAGGAGATGGAGGGAGAAGATGACAACTTTGATGCCTCTTCCTCATGTGATGAGTCTTGGGGAGATGTTATACGTTGTTGCTTAGATTGCCTCCTTCATATACTTGAAATGATTCTTTGGCATTGATTACGTCGAAAATCTTATCAACACCTCCAAGGGAAATGGCGGTGAGGGGTCAACTACTTGGGATGAGGATTTTGATCAGTTGTGGAAGGAGGTGGAGGAGCTCATGATGAGCCCTCCTCCCTATCTTCAACCAATTTATAATGAAGAACTGGGCATTGCTATTGTGAAGCCTTACCAAACTCCTTCGCCTCAACTGCAGTTGCAGCCAAAGGGGGATGGAGTGATATTAAAATCATCACTGGGGCATAATGAGGATGAATATATTGCAACTGCTATGAGCTATGGAAAACTAACTTCTTGTTCCTTGGAATGGACTCTTGGGGGAGACTGCAGGAGAGATAATTTGGTGAGAAGAAGGGCTTTGCAAATGACAACTAGGGGATGTCTGGATGGTTTTCCCTTGGATGGATTTGATTATGGATACATCCTTGGCCAATTCGTGAACTGCCTGTTGGGTATGTGCATATTCCTGTGGATGTTGAAGGCCCTCTTAAGCTTGATGGAATTGAAAACATGGTTTCCATAGGAAAGTGCCCTCATGTTTACCATTAGATCCTCTATGTGTTCAAGAGAATAATCAGCAAAAAGAAGAATATATGAATTTCATGGAAGAAGAAGACATCCAAGATGATCCAAATCAATAAGTGGACCAAGGGCATCACAACTATATTGAAATATGGATCTAGACAATCACTAAGTTGCAATAATAATCTCTTCTTCAACTGTGCTTGATATCATCAAAGTCAAAGCACTTGGTCTCTTACATTTAGGTACATGTCAAAGAATATGTTTTGAGCCTACACATGATTTTATCTATCATCCAGTTATGCAAGTGGCTCCATTGGAAGAATTCCTACACTTGAAAATGATTTTGTTTTTTCAAGTCCAGTAGGATAGGAAAAGAACTAAAAAATGAAAAATAAGAGAAAAAATAAAATCTGAGGTGAAAACCTCCTTTTAGGCACCTGAGATTGGCTCATTGATTGAAAACCTCCATGAGGCAGTCAATGGGTTGGAAAAAAGAGAAAAAATTGAGGAAAAGAAAAGATCCTAGGTGAAAACCTCCTTTGAGATGCTTAAGCAAACCTACTAGTTGAAAACCTCATTGAGGCGGATAGTAGGCCTAGAAGAAAAAAAGCTAAAAATAAATAAATAAATGTTTCCTCCATGTATCTCTCTGATGAATGCAAATGCTCTCCAACATTCGCAAGAAACAAAAACAAGTTGGCACCAAAAAAAGAAAAATTGGTCAAAATTGAGTCAAAAGAAGTCAAACTTCGACTTTATCCTCCTTTGTTCAGATGCTCTAGAAGAACCAAGGCCATGCCAATCCATCACCCTCATCTATTTCCACCATCCACCCATCATTCCCAAGGTTTTCCCATTCATTTTCCTTGCTATCCTAAAATACTACAGGAATGCTCTGTTTTACTACATGTAACAAAAATACATAGAGCAAAAAATTATTTTTGTCAAATATTGAAAACCATGCATGAATTTACCAAGATATTTTAGGTAGAGATGCATATGGATGATAGTAACATGCTCAAGCAATTTCAGCAAATTCGAGTACACATCTTTCGAGAAATCGACCTCCATCACCTACAACCATTTTTTAATTTTCTCGATATTCGTGAATCCATTTGAAAAGTTTTTCCATGGGGAGATGCATCTAGATGACGGTAACATGCCCAAGAAATTTTAGGAAAATCTAGCGCACGATTTCCATGAAATCGACCTCCATCAACTTTAGCCATTTTTATTTTTTCTCGAGATTTGTGCATCCATTGGCCATTTTCTTTTATGGGGAGGTGCATAAGGATGATGGTAACATGCTCAAAAAATTTTAGGTCAATACATTCTACCATTTGGGAGACATGGACAAAACATGGGTGCTACAGGGTTTCCTATAGTACTACAGGAGTCATAGTTTACTACAGGAAACATGATGCAAGTTATAGCAAGGTACAGAAGGTGAAATAAAGTGTGGAAAAGGTTCCTAATGGTGGAATACGGTATAGGGAAGGTTAACATCAGCCATGGCCAAGTCGAGCACTCCAAGAAGGCCAGATTTGACTAAGATAGCTTGCTCATGGTAACCGGAAGAAATGCTCAAGCTAATCATTGAGAATAATATACAGATAAAGAAGATGGAGGAGTAGATAAAAATCTTTCTCAAGGAAAAGTAAGAGTATACACAAGTGGCCATAACTCCAATCACAGTTATACCCATCACAGTTGCAAAGACAGGAGGAGAATCAACATCAACAACAACACACTCTACACTAGCAACGGGTGATCTAAATAAAGTCATACAGGAATTGTCTCTCCAAAGACATGAAAATGAATTTTTTTTGTAGAAATTCAAAAATCTAGAGGCACAGAAAATAAAGAATGACACTCTTTATGTAGAAGAGATACAGAAGAATCACAGACTTACCAGGAGGATTGAAGAGATAGAAAATGAGTCATTGATGGCTCAGACCTTGGCCCAAGCCAAGGAAAACATTTGGGCAGATATAAGTCAAGCTATAACTGAATTTTAGCCCTCCATACAAATTAATTTTTAACAGGAAGAGCTTATTACTAAATGCTAGACAACTATTGAAGAAATTAGATCAACACTTAAACAAAATCCAGATGAATCTGCAGATATGATTAAAATGCTAGATTCAAAAACCAGAGCTGAACTAGAAGAGATTCAGATTGCAGACAGAACATACTTCATTTTAGAGATCAAGAAAGTTTTGCAGAAGAAGAACCTTATGACTCAGTTAGAGACAAAGTGCCAGACTCTGAGAACTATTGTCTTGAGATTTCATTTTAAGTTCAACTTTCTTAATCAAAGAGGATTGTGAGGACTAATAGCACCAAATGACAAATTGATAGGTTTGGAGGAATTTTGCAAAAAGCTTTATACAATTGCAACTGACAAAGCCAAATTTGCAGGTATCAAAGGTCATCTAGAAAATCAAGTGTTTTTCTATAAATAACTCCTCATTCGAGCTATAAAGGTTTGAACCCTTGGATGAGCTTTTCAAAGCATAACTGTAATCAAACTGAAGATTTTCTTCGAATTAATGAAAGGATTTTGGATTTGCCTCAAATTGTTTGTCTCCTTATGAGTCTTTCTCATGTTTTCATTTCATTATGTTATTCTTCATGTATTTAAGTTTTAATGAAGACCTATGGCTAAGATTAAATTGAATATTAGTCTATCTTAAATCCCTTGTGAAGTTATAACCAATATTAGTGATTAGTTCTTCGGAGGTTCCTTCACTGGGTTAGCTTGAAAGATTATGACCACTGAGAACTGGGTGCGCTTGCTTCGATCGAGCTAAGGCGTCGTTTCAATGGATCCACCGCCGCCTCCCCTTTCTCATGTTGAAGCTTTTATAAAACTGCTGGATTCGCTCCCAAAGAAGAAAGTGACTAAGGCTGCGAAGTTTGTCAAGCGTCTAGATGAGATCCCTGAGATTGAGCTCCCTCCTGAGGGGCCGATTCAGGTCACCCTATCATTGGCAGAGCGTGCTTTAGTTGGATAGTTCACTGGACTTCTGGCCCTCCCCCAAAACTACGGAGAGTTGGGTAGCAAGGAATTGGGCACTGCTGATCAAAAGCAGAGTCACTTCCTACTTTCTAGGGAAGGGATTCTTCCTATTTGAATTCTCTGAAAGGGATGATAAGGATATGATATTCCGTAATGACCCCTATTTCATGGGCCCTCAAGGGCTATATCTCAATAAGAGGATGCCCGATTTTGACCCAGCAGTTGACGTTCCCACAATTGTCCCTGTGTGGGTTAGATTGCCCAACCTGCCAGTGCATTGTTGGAATTGGGAGTCTCTTAAGCACATCGGAAACACCTTGGGCAAGTTCATTGATCGAGCAAACAGCAAAGACCAGTACGACTGTGCTAGAATCTGCGTTGAAGTTGATCTTGAGGTTGGTTTTCCCGAGGCAATAAAGATTAATGTTGGAAATTGGACGCATCTCCAAAAGCTGGACTATGAACAACTTCCGTTCAAGTGCAGAAAATGCCATGTCTATGGCCACTTTGCTAGGGGCTGTCCTGAACAGTGAAGGGGAGAAAGGCAAGGAGGAAGGATGGACTCAGGTCAAAAGGAACAAAACCGCTCACAAAGCCTCTAGAACTGGCAATACAAATGGCCAAGCCCCCCAGGCAGGCTCTGGGATTTAAACACCCCTCATGGAGGAACAAGGAAACAAATACACACCGTTAAGCTCAACAATAGAAGACCCCCAAGAAATAGAGATGCAGAAAGAAGTTTCACCCCACAAAGAGCCCCCCTCGAGATCAAAGCAAGTTGAAAGCAATGCAGATAGACCAAACGAGATACCCATAGAGGAGGATGAGGAAGTGCAAGGATTGGAGGAATCAGAAGAAGAAGGTGAAATAGGGGATTCACAAACCTTGGCTAGAAGATCATTGAGAGGTCGAAAATCTGCCCGTGAAAAAAGAGAACAGGAGACTTATAAAGACAAACTCCAAGGAAGCCAACCAACCCTTGAGAAACTCTTGGAAAAAACTCCAAAGACGACCAGAAACTAGCCCCAGAGCTCTAAAGGAGCTCTCCATTCAAAAATCAAGTGATGAAGATTGTCTCCTAGAACTGTAGGGGTATGGGGAGCAGAATAAAAGAAGAAGCCGCCAAAATCCTGATAAGAACCGAATCCCCTGATATACTCCTAATCCAGGAGACTAAAATGGAGGACAAGGCCTTTCTCCATATCGCCAGAAAACTATGGAAAAGAAGTGAAGCGCCTGTTGTTTCAGCTCGTGGTGCCTCAGGAGGCCTGGGCACCCTCTGGAACACAAACAAGTTTTCAAAGATCAAAGAGGTTGCCAACACCCATTGGCTGCTCTCTAAGCTGCAACACGTCGAATCAGATGAGACTCTTTGTCTCTTCAATGTGTATGCTCCAACCAGTGCAGGTGAGAAAAGGATCTGTTGGGAATCCATTAGAAGCATGGCAGGTTCGGAAGATTTAGCGAATATCATCATAGCAGGGGACCTTAATCTTCCCCTTTCTTTGGTTGAAAATCGTGGAGGAAGTGTTGTAAGGGGTCCGGCGCGAGAATGGGTTGAGGACATTCTTCAGGACTAGGACTTGAGCGACATAAAACGTCGTCGTGCAAGTACACTTGGTCCAACAAAAGACTCGGACCGGGCCACATCGCTGCAAGGTTAGATTGTTTTTTTGTTAAAAGTACTTTCCTTCTTCTTGGATTAGAATCTAGAATGCATATTCTCCCTTGTAGTGTCTCCAATCACAGACCCATTAAATTTGATCTTCTGGCTCATATGGATCAAGGTCCTATCCCTTTTAAATTCAATCCCCCTTGGGTTAAGGAACAGTCGTTTATGCAATTAGTAAAATACACTTGGAAGCAACCAGTCAATGGCTCTTCCTTCTTTGTCTGGGAGGAAAAGCTCAGGAGAGTAAAAGCTGCATTGAAATCTTGGGCAAAATCCCTTCCCAACCCAGTACTGGAAAGGAAAAAGATCCAAGAATGTCTCGAGATCCATCATCTGAAATTGGAAAATGAAGAGATCACAAAAGAAAGCCTAGATAAGGAAGCTCAACTTCAGAAAACATTTCTCAAGGCAAATTTGGCCGAGGAAGAGTATTAGAGGGTCAAATCTCACAGGCTTTGGCTCAAGGCTGGAGATAGGAACTCTTCCTTCTTCGACAAGCAAGCCCAAGCTCGGAAAAGTTTCAACTCCATCTCAGAAATCAAGGAACAGAACATTAATCACAGAGACATACAAAGTATAAAAAATTTTGCTTTCCTCCACTTCAAGGAAATAAAAATGGCCCTCTTTGCAATGGAGCCAAATTAGGCCCCGGGCCCAGATGGCTTTACTGCCATATTCTTGCATAACTATTGGCAGATTGTGGAAGAAGACTTATGCAGAATGGTCCGGAAATCTCAAGCTTGTCATAAAATTGGGGGAAGCACCAACTCGACTTTCCTAGCCCTTATTCCCAAAGAAAAAGGCGCCAATACCTTCACCAGATTTCATCCTAATTCCCTTTGCAATATAGGCTACAAGCTGATAACAAAAGTGATCGCAAACAAACTGAAAACCATCCTTCCAGAAATTATTCCTGAGAACCAGGGAGGTTTTATTCAGTGAAGGCAGATTGTGGACAATTTTATCTTGGTCCAAGAGGCGATCCATTCAAGCTTGAACTGGAAAGAGAAAGGAATGGTTATCAAGCTAGATCTTGAAAACGCTTTTGACAGGGTGAGGCACAAATTTCTGTTCGATGTCCTTTACAAATTTGGTTTTGGCCTCAAATTTATCAATTAGATCAAGGCTTGTATTAGTGAGCCCTGGATTGCCCCTTTGGTGAATGGGAGGGCTTCTGACTTCTTCAAAGCCTCTAGAGGGTTGAGACAAGGGTGCCCTCTCTCCCCCTTGCTCTTTGTCCTCCAAGTTTCAGTTCTCAGCTTCCTCCTAAATAAAAAGCAGGCTGATCAAGAAATAATGGGATTGAACATCGCAAGAGGTGTCAAAAATATAAACCATGCACTATTTGCAGATGACTCCCTTTTGTTGGGTGCAGCCTCCTTGTCCACGGCTAAAAAATTCAAAGATGTGGTGGATGATTACTGTGAAGACTCTGGAAGCAGCCTTAACAAAGGCAAATGTCACATCTATTATTGGAATTCTAATGCGAGATCGCTCCAAGCTATCTCCAGCTGTTTCGGCTTCGCAGCCTCCTCTTCATGGTCATCCTTCAAGTATTTGGGCCTCCCTGTTTTCCAAAAAAGGGCCCTCAGCTGAGACTGCCTGCCTTTGTCGGAAAAATTTAAGTTCAAAATCCATTCCTGAGGCTTCAATTGGCTCAATTTGGCTGGCAAGACAGTGCTTGTCAAAGCTATCTTGAACAGCCTACCCATATACCAATCTGCAGTCATTATGGCCCCTATTGTCATCATGAGGAAAATGGAGGATTATATAAGGAATTTCTTCTGGAAAGGCGGCAAAGCAAATGAGAAAAAATACCTCTATTAAACTAGGACACAATCTCCTTGCCCAGAATGGAAGGGGGCCTGAATTTCAAGAACATTAGTAAGCAAAATATCGCATTGGGTGCAAAACTGCTATGGAGGATAATCGCCCCAAATCCGGGTTGGGCTCAGCTCGCGTTGTGGAAAAAATACTTCCACGGGCAGAGAACACGATGTCTGGACAATCCCAAATCAATATCCGAAACGATGATCCATAAATTATGCGTCAAAGCTTCCTCCTTAATCAACCTTCATGCGCATTGGATCCCCAGAAATGGTAGGCGCATCAAAATCTGGGATGACCGTATCATGGGTAGTGATCCCATATCTGAAGACCGCTCCCTGGTTCAGTTGAGAAATTGGATGGATAGTTCAGGTCTTAAAACTATGTGGGACATATCACACTGGGAGAACGACGATTGGCAAAGTTGGGTAAAACTTGAGGTGCCCTAGAACCTATCCAGAGACTACGCCAACATCCTATCCCTCTTAACATGCAAAGCTCCAATGAACAACAGGAAATCTGACACTCGGGGATGGGGCGCTACTCAGTCGCGCAAGGTTATAAACAAATCTCTTTGCAACCTCACGTTCCTCCTAATCCGAAGCCCTGGCAAGGAATTTGGTCTCAAACAACGATCCCGAAAATAGACTCATTCCGCTGGCTCCTTTGTCACCAGAGAATCTTGACTGACGACAGGCTTCAGAAAAGAGGGTACATGGGGCCATCCTGTTGCTCACTATGTGGGGACAATGAACAAAACGCCTCCCATCTAATGCTCTGTTGTAAGTTTGCTACCGAACTATGGAAAGAAGCCTTAAGCCCATGGAGTGTAGACTTCGCCCTCCCTAATCGTCGCTCTGATTTGTTTTCAAATTGGAAGTTAAGGTACTCGGGTGGCACTCCTCAGAACGCTCACATCAAAGAAGCCTAGCTCGCCCTTCCCAAATTAATCTGCTGGCATATTTGGTTGGAAAGAAATCAAAGGATATTCAGAGACAAGAAGAGTGATCTCAAGATTATCTGGGTAAAAATCAAAAGCCACCTAAAAGACTGTCTAGGAGATCAGCATGATGGGGTAGATCTAAGCGGACAAGAAGTTGTATGGGGCGCTTCTCTTGATCTCCATTTCACTGATATTGCCAGGCATCCCTCTTGTAAAAAAAAATGGCAAATTCGCCTTGAGGCTACAAAATTCTTTGAGTTTTGCATCAAGAAGGCAAGAAATGCCCTCTTAATTGACAACGCAGCAAAAGGTAATCCTGGTATATCCGGTGCAGGTGGAGTAGTCAAAAGTGTAGAGGGTAGAACTGAATTTAGATACGCCTGGGGAGTGGGCTTCAATACCAGCATTCAAGCCGAAGCTCTGGCTCTTCTTGAGGGTCTCAAGTAGATCATTTCTCTGGGTATCAAAGTGGCAATCGTATTTGGGGACTCCCAGTCTATTATAAAGGCCATTGTGGACAAATCTTCTCCTTCAGATTTAAGGTTATCAAGATTGATGAGCAGAATTAGATCCCTGATAAATTGCTTTCAGAGTCTGGAATTTTGTCATGTAAAGAGAGACAACAATAAAGAAGCTGATGCTGAAGCCAACAAAGCAGTTCTCCTCCCTCCCGGAGCCCTTCTAAGAGATGAAGACGAAGGCTGGGATCCCATCCCTTAACTGTTTGTTTAAAATGTTTTACAGTCTTTTATTGGAGCAGTTTGTTTGTATCTGTAAATCAGGAAACATAGAGAAGATCTCTCATAATATAGTTTTCAAAATTCATAGGCTCACTAGGGGGGAAGCCATTCGGTTCCTGTCCGAGGAGAAATCTGAGCTCTGCCTATTTCTATGTAACCCGAAATGAGGCATTTCTGCCGAGAATCAATATATCAAACTAACCGTTTCTGTAAAAAAAAAAAAAAAAAAAAAAAAAAAAAAAAAAAAAAAAAACATTGTTACCTGCATTCTGTCTTATAATTAGCTACATACTCAGTTTGAATATTTAGTGAGTTATAACTATTTCAATTTTGCTATTCATGCAACTATAAATCAATTTACTGTTTAGAGACTATATATATATATAGAGAGAGAGAGAGAGAGAGAGAGAGAGAGAATGAAGATTTCTTTCTTTTCTAAAATACGTGTGAGTAAAACACTCTCTAACATGGTAGAGATGCTATAATTTCCTTTATAACATTTGGTTTAGTCAAAATAAAACAAAACAAATAATTAAATTAAATTAAAA